>CAKNXH010056883.1:0-28886 GCA_932178445.1 Andricus quercusramuli
TCCTCACAATCAATAAATTTCTTTTGTTACAGAATGTTGGAAATAAAGTGTCCTCAGAAGCTTTAAATAACGTAAATCCATTAGAAAATGTCAACTGGTTTGCGGAAGAAGTATAGTCGAATCTCCAAGCTGTCCCAAATCGAAACATCGGAAATCTCTAAGCTGTCTCAGAAATGCGTAGCGTCCTCTATTGTACAGAATCACTGATTTCAGGAACTTAATTATCATCACTGATATCCCTTTTTCAAAACAAAATATTTTTTCGTGAATACTTTGTTCCTCGACACATTTATAAATTCGCTTTTCGAGATTTTCTTCAATTACACTCCAAGTTCCATAGAAGCCCGTCCGGTTTTATAATGCCTAGAAGTGCTGGCCCACGCAGTTTTTCAGCGGGCAGAGCGAGAGTTGCTTGCGACTCTCGCCTCGGAAGGGCCGCATGCGCAAGTACTCAGTCGAATATATTGCGCGATAATGTGAATTCCAATTGGAAACGTTTCAGACGACCCTTACGGTTTACGCTTCGAGAGTACCGATTCAGTCACAAGGCCAATGCGAGGTAACCCTCGAAACTGTGCTTATATGGGATGAGGAGTGTATTTTTAATCCGATGAATTATTTTCTTATTGACACCAAACTTAAAATCAGAATCCCTATAATATTTTGCTTTGTTTTGTAGCAGTTTAATTTCTAGGAACTTCGAAAATATTGCAAGAACGCAAGTTTCCAAAGTTATATTAGGAAAAATTAGTTCACAGTTCTCGCAATACAAAAATCTGCCCACCATGCGGGCAGATTTTAGAACTTTCCCCAAATTTGTGCACAGAACATTTAAAGTTAAAGGTCTAAACATCGACAACTCTGCCGTTCTGATGAAAAAACTGTACAACTGCATTTGAAACGAACCGAGATATTCAATAAAATGCGTTTGCATCTGTACCTTTCAACGTATGAGAGTTTTTGAAAAAAGTACTGTTCTTGGGTAAATCGGATATGCTGTATTCATCAAAACAAAACAAAAATGGCGAATTCCAATTATTTATATGCAAAACTTTTCATGTGCTAGATATTAATACACGGAGAAGAATGGATGGTCAAAGTTAGAGGGTCAAACTTTAGAGAGCCAGTCCGTTCTTCCAGATGGTCTAAAGAGCCTTTCAGAATTTCTTCGACATAGTCAGAGAGACTCTTATTTTATGGCCAGTCTGAGTGTTGTAAGAAGGTCAGACTCACTATCAGGGAGGGGCCAACTTGATTAGTTACCGTTGGCGTGTTTATTTAAAATGATTGAATGTGTAAGTCAAATGTTCACAACAAATAATAAATGTAAAGTGCATAAGAATATTAGGAATAATTGTAAATTCATATTCAGGATGAAAAAGATATTCCTTCCTTTGAAATTGGAATCGGTCATTTATTTTTAAAAAGAAAATCTAATAAATAATTGAAATTTCACTTAATAAGTCTTCCCTGTGAGCGAAGAATTATTTTTAATAACTTTACTCTGATTATTTGATGTACACAATTGCTTTTCACATTCAATCATTTCAAATAAGCGCGCCAACCTTAACCAATCCATTTGTCGACGCGATGCATGCAGTGTGAAAGGATACGAGAGTTGGCAGCACCGTGGTCTAGACTCTAGAGCACTTTCGGAGTGAGTGAATGTCATTGAGCCTTTCAGCGTCACATTTGCTGTTTATTAAACTTAAACATGTTTTTAATAAGTTTAAACTGCTTTTCGACATTTCAAACATTCGTGGAGAGTGGAGCGTGCATAAGAGAGAACATGATAGAAAGTGTATTAAGCTTATTCTTTCGAATTTTCAACGCCAAATTTGATGCTTCCAAGGGATTTAGGATAAAGGCGTAATTGGACGTTCAGCTATCAATTTGTTATCGCCGTGTCGTTTCAAACTGAAAGCGTGCAAAAAATTTCAGCATTCATTGATGATGCAGAAAGTAACGAGATGTGGGATACTGATTTATGAATTCACTTGAGGGTTTCAAATCTTACAATTCGCAGTGTGACAACGTGTTGTGTCCTTAGCCTTTCATGCTCAAAAAAATATATTGTCAATGTGCACTGTTTTTGCATATCAAATTATGTCTCATACACCTCACTCTCCACAAACAATGCAAAATGCTTTCAGAATTCATGTATTTCATAAACATTTTCAGGTTTCATAGGTTCTACGTAAGTTTATCATTTCCAGCCTCTTATAAGAGAGAGAGAGAGAGAGAGAGAGAGAGAGACTGGAATGAATAGGAAAAGGACAACAAATATAGAAAATGTAGGATAATCAAATCGACCCTCTAAGACGGCCAGGTCGACTGTTCGAGGAGATCAAGACGACTGTCTGATATGACCAAATCGGCCCTCTATGATGAGTGATTCGACTCTTTATAATGATCTGAGATGATCGATTTTAACCTCTTGTTTCAACCTTCTAGAGATAGTCGCTTTAGCCATATTCAAGGGCTGTCCTATAGTTGACCCCGCAATATAGTCGGTCCGCACATTTATATGGCTAAACTGACCTTCCATTTTTCTCCGTGTAGGCAAAGACGGTGAGAGTCCTTACTATTATAATAAACACATTTGCGCAGATGTGCTGCCGAATACAGGAATCAGCCTTCAAGAACCCCCGAGTTTCCTGCTGGAGGAACTTAACAACTACAAATTTTCCAACAAATTAATAAAAAAATAAAATCATGATGTAATTAATAATTTATTAATAAATTACAATTAATTGTTCTATAATTATTTCAGATAATTAATGACTATTATATTATTATTAAACTAGAATTATTTTTGCTTGACAAATAAAAAATCCGGATGAAGAAACTTAACATATTTTATACTTGCGCTATTCGATTTCAGGAAATCGGACTGCAGAAAGACCGAAGATGGCTATTACTCTCTAAATCTGAATCAGTGAAAATGCACTGATTGTCAGTGAATTCTCACTGACTCAAATAGCTAGAATCCGGTCACTGACAATCAGTGGAAAGTTACTTATTCATTCAGTGAAAGTAACACTTTTGCGAGTTGGCAGCACTGCACCACGTCAATTCAGCAGTCAAAATAAAATAACATTTTAGTAGATTCAATGAAATAATCATACTAAAAACTTGAAACCCATTAATGTGATCGAATATTAAAAAATTTGAAAAGTTTGGATGCTTCTAAATGACAAAAAACCTCACATATTTCTTGGCTTTCAAGATTCGACTGTCATGCACACACCCGCCAAGTAAGTACTTTTTATACGAGTTACAGTATATTTTTCCCGCAGTAAATTTAGCACACTTACAGTCCGAAAATTAAAAAATGTATTTCATCAAACAATTATTTTTGCTACTTAAGTAAAAGAATAGGAACAACGCTTTACTTTAAAACTTAGAGGTTATGTCTCGCATGATTTACTTTGGTGTTACTGAATTGATTAGTGAATAAGTCCAGAATCACTGATTAATCAAAGAAATGTCCAACTACTATTTCAATCAGTGAATTTTTCAGTGATTCATATTTAGAGAGTAAATATGCTAATTGAGACCTAATTATCTGGAGGTTCAATTAAGATTTTTACTAATGATTATCATAGGTAAATTCATCTTTTCATTACGAATTCAACCATATGAAAACATTTTTGATGAAAATGCAGTTGTACAGTTTCTTCATCAGGACGGCAGAACTGTAATTTGTGATTGTGAATTATCTTTTGTTAAAGCTCTTTCGGCTTTCAAGAACACATTCTTATCACGTATCTCGTGCCATGCGCACGATTAAAATTTGCCGAAAATGCGAACTTTTCTATATTATGTTCAACTCTATTATATTAAATGTATATTATATTAATTTCTGTACCTTGGTCCGGGACTGCTTATTCAGATATTGCAAAATAAAGTAAACATTTTCGTTTTCATGATTACTTAAATATTTGTTTCTTATTTGGCATTAATCTTCATTCGCAGCTACCCTGAAGAATGTATCATTTCAATAAATGTATATATTATTACAATTTATAATGTGCATTGATATTGAAACAACGTATTTTCATTGTCTTGTTCTTAGAATTAGAAAATGTGCGTGTCTTATCAAAAGAAGTTCAAAATCAAATATTTTGATCGAATTTAGGCGAACAATTTTGGTATGAAACATTTCATTGTATCATATGTCGATTTTCCAAAAATATTATTTTTCATCTTCTAATGAAAATGAAATTTTTATTTTTAGTAACATTGTTCACGACTAGAACGAAAAATATGGGTCTTATAGAAAAAAATATCTCAAGAAAATCTATTCATCTTCTTGAGATGAACAATTTTGCTCGTTAACATTTTTTTCATATTTTGTCTAGTTTTACTACAAAATGGTAACTTGACATCGTTTGCTTGCAACCATCAACACATCACAACGAGGGGCCGTCCACTCTAGAATCGATTCTACGTGAGCATAATGATTCCGCCTGAGTCCAGCTGATTCTTCGTTGATTCTTCATTTGATTCCTTCGTTTCTCGACCAAAATCTTTTGATGAGTGACTGATTCTGAATCGATTCTGAGTGAGGAAAATCACTGATTCCTCCAGTGAACGGCCCCTCGCATCACAATATGCTTACTTCTAAAACAGCCTCACTAAAGATAAAACAATCGAGTGATGTCTTTCGCGGTTTCATTAAAAACGTTAAATAGTTTGCATGGACGAGCGAATTCAGCAACAACTTTGCACATACAGCTATTTCGCGGACGGCGACTTACACTTGAGGCTATGGGGGCACTAGGGAACGTGGAGACACACAAGACGGTGGCGACGACTGCTATTCGCATTCTATCAGTTGGCTCTGTTCAATTTTGGTTGACAATTTTCCGACGGAAAATTCACAATCAAAAATTTATGTATATTGCGGACGTAAACACTCGTCTTTTTCAGCTTTATAGCTTGTAAACACTATAGTTTGCGTGTAGAGAAGTTTCTCATCGTACGTCGCCATCGTGTCGCGAATTAGTAAAAAAATGAATGATACGAACAAACGGACACTAACAATGCCAACGTTTTTGAAAAACTCGTGTCTGAAACAGTATGCAGCACATTTTTAACCGAAGTGCAACCTTTAGTTCGCAGTGTACACACTGGTGCGGGCAATCCAACCTCAAACTTCATAATTGATGAAAGAACCCCACACAAATTTATGGAAAAAGCCTTTCTGTCAAATTGGGTGAAAGTTCGGTTTTCTAATGCTGCAAGTAATGCTCATCAAAAGTTTGTTATCAAAAGCTTTTGTCCTAGAATACAATTTCTTTAAATTCGAAATCTAGATATATTTTGATTGAACGAAACAACCAAAATATTTGTTTGGATTAACCAAAATATTTGGTTGAATTAACCAAAATATTTATTACAATCAACCAAACTTCATTAACTAAAAAATTTGGTTAAAACAACCAAACATTTGATTGACCATATAGCAACGTATTTATTTGTTTGATCCAACCAAATTTTTGTTGAATCAACTAAACTTTATAGGACACTTACTCACTTACTCACTTTAATATGACACTTACTCCCAACTCACGGTAATATTTACTATTTACCTGTGCGAACAGGCAAAAGCAGACAGTGTCCTACTGAGGGTAATATTTCTCTTCTTGTGTAAGAATACAAAATTACCTACAACAAAATTTAAACCCAGTTTTTTGTGATAGATAAAACCAGAACCTTTGGTCAAAAGTAATATGCATTTTTTCTCAATCAGTCTGAAAACGTCGAGATTTGATGAAATCCGCGAAACTCAATTTTCACATCAAACCAATACTGATTGAAGCTACAACACGAAAACATACATGTTAACCTAAACTCTTTTGACTTTGGTTTGTTTATCATGTGCGTACGGCACTATCCAATGCTGCATGCGCAATATTTCGTGAGACAGCTTGAAGATTTGTTAAAGGACAGCTTTCGAGATCGAGACAGCTTGGAGAGGGACAGAATGGAGATTCTACTGTATATATTAACTGAATTAGCTAAAAGTCGGAACGCATTACTTTTTTGCCCATTGGTGCGAAATCCGTAGGTGTAAAGTGTTTTCCGAGTACATAAGTACATTCCTATAGATATTCTTATGAAAAATCTACAATGACAAATTGTCACGGTTTTTGCATTCAGCGCATCTGCGATGCAGCCTTGCTTCGATGGGGAACCGGTTCGGAGCGACTAATACAGCTGATAGAAACCATAAAAAGAGTCGGTGGTAATCGAGTAGGCGGACCTCTTACTCGGTATGATCCACCAAAACTGGAAGGACAGTCCTTCGGACCCTCAGTGCTTAACGAGAGTAGCTCTTCGCGAAAAGACGTACTGTCTGTTCGTGTCATGGAACCGGTTCTGAACAAGTATGGCTGGTTTCCAGTCCATCTGGTTGGTGTGAACCCACCAGAAAGATCTGCGGATACGCAGAAGGTACTTACCTATTTTGCGGCAACCACCATCAACCCAGGTTTTTGTTTTCAGTCGTATGTACCTGCTTTGCTGCACGTAGCTCTATCTGACGGTTATAAAGACTGTTTCTTAATTGGCGCACTTAAGGTTAAAGCGGTGGACCTTGCTTTTCTTATGAACATAAATGTACAGTCAACAAACATACTAACTATCGACAAGGGGTTAACTCTCACATCGTTGCCGGATTGAAATATACGTCTATAATTAGAAGTTTAAAATATCTCTATGTGATTTGAAGTGATTTATTTTGCTATACTAATTTCATTAATTTTATTATATTTTGACGCTTGAATCAACTTGAGCTTCGTACTAATCGGAATTTTCCTATTTACATGTTTTGGAATATTTTGATCTAGCACTCTCTTAAAATGAACCAGTGAAAACTCACTGGTTGAAACAGCCAAAACCGTGTCACTGACAATCAGTGAGAATCCACTGGTTCATTCAGTGAAGTTCCAGCACTGGTCTAATCAGTGAGGTTCACTGGTTTCTCAGTGCCAGTAGTCATCTGGTCGTACGCCTTGTCGTCTGTCAGCTGTTTTGGTATCACACTAATCATTCATCACTATTGTGATAACAGTTATAAGTTTATCATTCGTAAACCGCACTTTACTCTCACAGCAATAAAATAAGGCCGGGCTGCAATATAATGGGATATAATATGTGACGTGCGCCGAAGAAAGGGGGCTTAGTCTAAAAAAATCGAAATCGAGGTTTTTACACCTTTCGATATTTTTTGAGTTGCTCTTTTTAAAGAAACCATCGAAAAAAAATTCCGAGCGTTATTATTGCTAATAATTGAGTTGATAGGTACCCGAGAAATCGTGCTTTCGCTCGAGAGCTGGAGATCCCGTGAAACACCTCCCACCACTCACCACTACATCTCCGCGTCTCATCTATACCCCGTCCGTGAGCAGCGCCGCTATGTGCGTGAGAATGTAGTGGCAAGTGGAGAGGGAAGATTTTGTGGTCTTCCCTCTCTCCTAAAAGTCGCGTCTATCGGGTCGACTTCAACCGCACGTCCTGAAAAATCTCGCTTTCCAGACTAAGCCCCCTTTCTTCAGCGCACGTCACATATGTTGCACCTAATTGTGGGAAGACCCGTCGTTACGTCAACGCGTCGCGTCGTTCAAAGTCAAACCCAAGGGGGCAGGGGCCTTCCCACTATCAAGCGAAAAATATTACCTCCCGCCCTGCTCATTGCAGCCAGGTGAAAAATATTTACAAAACAATCACTAGTACAAAATAAGGTACATTTTCACTCGAGAAATGCCAACACCTGACCGGCGACGCGCGCGTACCAGACGACTGGAGTTTCATGTCTTGCCCGCGTGGAGCGCTATATCACTGGTGGCATCTCTCATTTGGCGTCACTGGTAGAATCAGTAGCGCTATTTTACTTGAGTCACTTACTGGTTCACCCAGTCAAAGTGGAAAAATCACTGGTTCACCAGTGATAATTCAAAATACTAATTCAAACAATGACAATTTCACTGGTTCAGTTTAAGAGAGCAACGTGGCTATAGTACTACTTTTGACTCCCTAGGGAGTCAAAAGTGACGTCTGAGGTTATTAATGAAATTATCGTGCGATCAGTTTCAAAAATTTTCTAAATTCATATAATCAAATAAGAATGGAAGTTTCCGAAATTCCTCCATATAAGCAGAAATCATTCCTGTGTTACAAAAAACGACTGAAATCGTGCATTTGTTATCAAAAATATCGTATACATCAAGGTAAAGGGGAATTTTGGTATAATATACTATTTCGGGTTTAAGTGGGGAATTATATACTTACTTACAATACCGAGAGAATGTTTGGTTACTTTTTCTTTGACCGTTCGAAAATTCATACTTCACTTCAAAGAAGAATACTTGTGCAGGGACAAAATCTATGACTTTGAAAGTAGAATCACTTCAAAGATTAGACAATTTCGCGTCGTAGTAGCCTACATTGGAATTATTTTAATAAACGAGATAAAAATATTCAGCTTTAAAGCTAAAAGTGTTTTTTAGCAAAATGAAAATTTTGAAATCTAGAGTTCAACTCTTTGCCAAATCTATAAAAGTGTTCCTAAAAATTTGGAAAATCATAAGATCAGGAGAAAATCCTACTCTTCAGATAAAAAAAAAGAGCACAATTATATATTATTTAATTGCTGAGGGGATGGAATGAATTAAAGAAAGGGTGGAAGACCTGCTGGGCGAAAGAGAGGAGAGTATGGTGATAGTGGGTGGGGATTTTAATGCGAGGATGGGGAGCGAAGGGGGACTTTACACGAAAGGGGAAAGCTTCGAAATGAAATCGAAGGATATGATAATAAATAAGGAGGGGGAGATTCTAAGGGACTGGATGGAGGATAGAGGCTAGGCGGTGGCGAATGGTATGGCAACGGGGGACGAAGAACGAGAATACACATACGTAAGTAAGGTGGGGGTATCGGTGATAGATTATGTGGTTATGAATATGCAAGGATGGGAGGAGACGGAAAAATTCGCAGTAGAGGGGAGGGTGGAATCAGACCATCAGCCATTGAGTCTATGGATAAGAGGTGAGGGTGGCGGAAGACAAGGCGGGAAAAAAGTCTCGATAGGGGAGAGGGTGACCTGAACGAGGGAGGCGGTGGGGAAGTATCAAGAGGAGCTAGGAAAGGTACGCTTTGAAAGGGAGTCGGTGAGATATGGGAGGATCTGAAAGAGAAGGTGAAAGGGTGTGTGCAAAAGAAGGTATTTAGAAAGAAGAAGAAAGGAACGGTGAAGCCATGGTGGGATAGGGAATGTGAAAAGATGAAAAGGAAGGTGAAGAGGAAGTACAAGAAGTGGAAAGAGGGTAATGCGAGGAGGGAGGAGTACGTAGAAATGAGGAAGGGGTTTAGAGTGATGTGTAAGAAGAAAGAACAGGAAAAGGAGAAAGAGCTGGAAGAGGAGTTAGAAAATGTTAAGACAGAGGGGGACGTCTGGAAGATATTAAGTAGGTTTAGTAAGCGGAGGGTGGGGGCAGCGAGAAGATAGGAAGTGAGGAATGGAGGCAATTTTTTGAAGAATCATTCCAGGGCTCAGGTTCAAGGAAGACGGACGGGGGAAGTAGAAGAACGGGGGAGGCAGAGATGGAGGAGTTGAATGACGAAGAGATAGAGAAGCAGATAAAGAAGTTAAAAAGGTCAAAAGCAGCAGGGTTGGATGGGGTGGAGAACGAAGCATGGCTGTTTAGTACACAAGAGGTTAGGGAGAGGCTGAAGGAGGCTGTATGGAGGGGCGAGGGATTCCCAGGAGGGTGGAGAGAAGGGTTAATAGTGCCACTGTATAGGAAAGGAGATAGAGATAGGCAGGAAAATTATAGAGGGATCACGCTAATGAATACGGCGTATAAAGTATACGCGATGGTGGTGGCAGAGAGACTGCGGAAGAATGTCGAGGGGAAAGAAATATTGCCGGAGACGCAGGCGGGATTAGGGCGGGTAGGAGTGCTATCGACATATCTACGTTCTGCAGCACGTGGTGGATAAAGAATTAGCGAAGAAGGGGAAGAGTGTGTACGCGTTTTTTGTGGATTTCAAAAGCGCGTTTCCGTCGATGGATAGGGGGAGGTTGTGGGAGGCGATGGAGGATAGGGGAGTAGAAAAAGGCCTAATTGAGAGGGTAAGGGAGATATATGAGGAGACCAAAGACAAGGTAAGAGGAGGGTAGAGGATTTCGGAGGGATTCTGGATGGATAGGTGGTTAAGGCAGGGGTGTCCTCTGAGCCCAACGCTGTTTGCGATTTTAATTGCGGATATGGAAAGTAAGCTGGAGGCTGGGGTGGTAGGAGGAGTCAGGATAGAAGGGGTTAGAATTTGGTCACTAGCGTATGCAGATGACATAGTGCTGCTGGCAAATAGCGAGGAGGCCTTAAAGGAGATGATGAAGAGGTTGAGAAGATACCTGGATAAGAAGGGGTTAGAGTTGAATGCGGAAAAGTCCAAGGTTATGGTGTTCAGAAAAGGAGGGGGAAGGGGTAAGGAAGGAGAGTGGAAGTGGAAGGGAAAGGAGGTGCAGGAGGTGAAACAGTTTGTGTACTTGGGCTTCGTGTTTCGGAGGAATGGGGGAGTGGATGGTCACATAAAAGAGAGAGTGAGGAGAGCAAATGTGGCGATGAGGCAGGTGTGGGGGCTGGGAAAGAAGCTATTCGCAGATGATTTTGGACGGAGAATGAAGCTGTTTGATTCGCTAGTGATGAGTGTGCTATTGTATAGAGTGGAGGTGTGGGGGTGGAAGGAAAGTGAAGAGGTAAATAGAACGCAGGAGAGGTATGTAAAGTGGAACCTGGGGTTGGCAGGGAACGCGCCTAAGTATATTGTCAGGAGGGAGACGGGGAGAACGAGTGTAGGGATTCTGGCAGGGAGCAGGGCGTGTAAATATGAGGAGAAATTTTTGGAAGAGGGGGGAAGTAGGCTGGTTAGGGAGTATTGGTGGAAGAAGGAGAACAGGAGAGGGGGTGGGAAGATGAAGGCTGAGAGGGAAAGGTATTTTAGAATGAATGGACTGCAGATGGATGAAGTGAGAAGGACGCACGAGGAAGGAAGGAAGGTTTATGACTTGGTTAAGCAAAATGGCATGGAGAGAGAGAAGACAGAGGGGGAAGAGAGAATAAGAGAGTCAAGGTTTAACGGGAGCTATTTGTGGATTATGCCAAGGACAAGAGTGCAATATTTATGTGAGAAAGGAGAGAAAGGAAGTCAGGAGCTTATAGCGAGGATGAGGTGTGGATGCATGGAGGGTTTCAATAGGTTCTGGCTCTCACGGGAGAAGAGGATGTGTGAACTGTGTGGAAAGGGGGATGCAAGAGTGGAGCACTGGTTGGAGGAGTGCGTGGAGGTAGAAAGAAGTGAGATAAGCATGGAGGTATTGTTGCATGAAAAAGGGGGGAAAAAGGCAGTAGCATGGGTGAAGGGAGTGTTGGGTAAGATGGAGACGGAGTCTTTAAGGGTTAGTTTTAAGAAAATTCTGTAAAAATGGAAGTGTAAGCAGTTCAATTTTTTAAGGCCAGTAGGCTGAAAAATAAACGTTTATCTATTATTTAATTGCTGAGTATTCATACAAAATATTGAAACATTATTTTTGTTTTAATCTTGTTCTCGGGTTAACCCGGTTTTTCATCATAGTCACGGACTAAGTCAAGTGACTGATGTATAAGGATGTTAGAAGTTAATATAATACGATGTATGATATCTTCAGCGCTGATGTTGTAGGTACAAAATTAGGAGTAATGTGTAGTTTGCAGTTTGTCTTTACCGCTGTTATCCTCACACAGCGGCCATGAGTGTTGCAGGTGACAACAGTCGCCTCTGGATGCTTTCTTAGAGCTACCATGTGTCACGCCATAGGTTCTTAGTCACTTGCTTCCTGATGGTCTAGGACGTTTCTTACAATGCGACAGGTGTTTAATAAAACCGCATTCTGAGCTGCCGCCAGTACCCTACTGACTCCTAAATGTTCAAGATGTTCAGTGCATCTTGCGTGCACATTGCCTGTAGCCAAAATCACAATAGGATGAATAGATTCATGGTTTACATGCCTCCATATTGCCTTTACTTCATGCCTCAGCTCGCTATACTTATGGATCTTGGTTGTATAGGTTGCCTGCAAATTTCGGTTAAGCGGACAAGCAATATCGATGATGTAGACTCTTCCACCTTTTTTCTCTCGCATCACGATGTCAGGTCGATTGGCTCGGATGTAATGATCCGTCTGGATAGTCACATCCCAATATAAGATGTAATCTTCATTTTCTAAAACGGACATTGGAATGTATCTATAGAAAGGCATCCATTCTGTTAAGAGTCCTAGGTGTAGGGCAAGTTGTTGATGTACAATGCCCGCCACATCATTATGTCTGCACGTATATTCTCTTTGAGCCATCACGCGACAACCATCAATAATGTGCTCGATGGATTCGTTGGTATCTCCACTAAATCGGCACCGGTCAAACACGTCTTGACGTAGCACGTGTTTGCGATAATTCCTGGTGCTGACAACCCTATCCTGAATCGCAATGACGAATCCTTCCATTTCTGGATTCAGGACTCCCTTTGTCAGCCAAATATTGGATGCCTCACTATCCACTTCATATTGATCTAACGTTTTGGGGTGTTCGCCGTGTATGGCTTTTTGTCTCCATTGCGTTTCTAATTCCTCTATGGTTTCTGCCCTAATATTCAAGGCCTCCTCTGAGGAAAAATTCAAGGGTGTGTAGTCAAGATCCGCTTTACAGATGGTGTTGTGAAGCGTAACATCTCGCTTGCTGTTAAAATAGTCTCGCAACTGTATAACTTGTGACTCACGCAGTTTTCTTACATCTACAATGCCCCTGCCCCCTCTATGTCTTGGTAGAACTACCCTTTCAATCGCCGAATGACTGTGGTGCATTCGGTGTTTCGTCATTTCTACGCGGATGATTCTGTTTAATCGGTCGAGGTCGGTGTTCGACCATTTGATGAGCCCAAGGGAGTACGTGAGGACAGGGATGGCATAGGTATTGATTGCCCTGATCTTGTTAGCCGAGTAAAGAGAACTCTTCAGAACCAATCTGAGTCTTACAGTGAAGGCAGTCGTTAGGCTTTTCTTAACTATCGTATGCTGAATACGCTTAGAGTCCATGATCAAAATACTTTATTCTTGTACCCCAAAGCATCTCCGCATGACTTAGGAAGTCAATGATGCGTGGGCAAATTTTGTATACTTTTAAGACTTCAAGAAAATAGTCATGTAGTACGGAAGGAAACGCTTGCTTGTAGTCAATGTATGTCATGTGCAAGTTTCTTTAATGTTTACGAGCTTGCGTCATGACAACAGCGTCTATGGTGACCAGATCTTTACTGCCTCGCGAGTTTTTACAACATCCTTTTTGTTCTTCTATAAGGATGTCATTCTCGTCGCAGTGAAAATGTACCTTATCTGCTATGATAGCTGTAAGACAGTTATATCTTGTTGGAAGACAGGCTATCGGTCGAAATTCAGATGCATTTTGAGCGTCTGGTTTTTTGAGCAACATATACGTAGTACCCTGGAGCATAAAGCCTGGCGTCAGATCTGGGTGTTCGATGATCTTCTGAAAACACCTTGCAAACGCAGGATGCACTCTAGTCAGGTATTAGTACCAGAAGTCCTGCACCATGTACGGACCTGGAGCTTTACAGATACTTGCGTTTTTCAAAACCACTGAAACATCTAAAGCTGTGATGTTAGTCAACTCCATTTCAGGATTATTGCTTGCTCTTTCTTTCTCTATTCGGAACCACGCAGTGTCCAAATTGCTTTCGATGGTTTTTTCCCAAACATCCGACCAATAGTTAGTCAGAAACATGAAAAAATGAGGAAGCTCATTTTTCTTTCAGGCTTAAGATGGTTATTGCCCAATATGTCGAAGGCATTCATGGTTAGAGTTGGATTTTTTGTTTGTTTAAATATTATGCACGGGGTTGTCCCGGTATATATTAGCAGTCACGGACGCATTATCATAATGCAATCAAGTGATCTGATAAGAGCGTGTGCCTTGACATATTGGGCAAAGAGTAAGAAACATTATGTATTTCTTTATTTTTTATATATTTATTATTATTCTTTTCTTGTGAGGCTAGTCCATTTTGAGTCCCGCAGCACCGCGGTTATGAAAACCTATTGTGCAATGCCTTTATGTTTAAAACCACGCTGAAACAGAGGTCTATACATGGGTCACCCTCGCTGCTAAAGTATCATTTGAGTTCTTAAACATGAGTAAATATATCGGCAGCCGATTCCAATTCGTAAAAATTTGTTTGTACTCAGGTGGGCGTAAAATCACTGTATGAATTTACTCACGAACAGTGAGAACCCGCGGCTGCATCCGCCTTAATTAGAAGTACTCGCATTTGCCAGGACGTTTGGTTCGCAATGAAATTCGTCGGCGTCGACGTTTGAACATACATGCGTATCTGACACCATATGCACGTTCTTACCAACGATCGCACCGAGAAAACGAAGAATGCAAAACGGCAAAACTGCTCGGATAAATTGCACATTAATATCAGAAATTACGTAATTTGTGATGCAAGGTTAGAAAAAAACACTAATGTGTATATTTTGTAATTATAATAGTTTCTTTTTTCAGTTCCAAAGACTTAACTTATATTTCACCAATTATTTTTTGAATGAACACATTTTCGACATTAAATATAATATGCATCAATTTTTGCATAATTTCATGTTAAAATTTCCATTGTAAAAAGCAAGAATACTAGATAATCGATTATTTTTTAAATCCACTTTTAAGGACGAGGTCTACATGCATTTTCTATCTAAATGTAGAAAAGATAGTAATATTGTCAAACAAGTGATAACAACATACTCAAAATAAAATATGTGTATTCCACGAAGTGTTCTTGAAGGTGAAAGAACTTTGACAAAAATGGATCCAAAATCGGGTTTCATAGTAAGTTTCTACATCATTTATGGGTTCAAAATCTGAAAGAACAAACATCCCAGCTGATCCTTTTCGCGAGATATCGATATTTTAATATTTAAAATCTTATAACCACAATGAAAATAATTTAATTTATTGACCTTTCTGAATTTCGCGCTAAATTTTCGATCTATCTTAAAATCAGATATAGAATCAGGAATTTTCTCTTCAACCACCAGCTAGCTTCACTGTGCTATTTGATGAAAGACTAAAATGATTTTTATTATTATTCATTACGGAGATATTACAAAAATAAAATTTCACCTGCATTCAACAGTTTCATATACCACACTGATGATAATGATGATTCTAATGATTCAAGTTTGGAAAATATGGATGATTTTTCTGGAAGAAGAAAACTATTCTGACAATGACAGTATGAGCAAAAGGGGTATAAGCTATCTAGCGTACATACATTAATATTTATATGCACAGTTCTTCAAATAAAAGAGACTTATGGAAATGTTGAACTGTTATTCGAACTAACGAACATCAATGATATTCCGCTCAAATTTGTTGCGGAATTCAAGCTTCTCATAATAAATGGCCAACAAACTGCAACGGCAACTTTTCCTGGCCTATACTGTTTTATTTCACTAAGAGATATGAGGAGCAACAAAAATGATGCGAATCAGTTGAGTGATTCCCACACAGAAAAAACTGAAGTTAAATTTTGTTGCAGATAAAATGTTCAGCTGTTGAAGATTACATGCTATACCATGGAATAAAAACTGTCGTCTGCTACGTCCTTCGCAGCAATGGAAAAACGGCAAAGTATATACGTGAAAAGCTATAAATAAATCAGGACACTAGATTTAGAACAACTTTTTACTTAACTAATTGTTATTTTAAAAATAATTAGACTTTTATATATACTTCCTGCCACAGTCGGTATTGTAGGTTAGGAACACAACCATAGCAGAAGACGCTTTTTGTTACTGACAAACAGCTGACAAATTATCCCGAGATGGTTTAAAGACACAGAATTATCTCAATTTCGTGTAAAGTTTATTCGACAAGGTTAATTTTTGTTGCAGTCAAACTTTCGTCGGAAATCGATGTAAAGTTTATCTTCCGTTTTTTCCGTGCATGCAAGTGCATGCATCAGGAAGAAATTAAAAATACAGTAAAGACTGTCATAGTACAATCATTCTTGCACGTGTTGAAGAGAGTTTGAAATATATCGACAATAACAATGGCTGTTCTGGGATCGTTATAAAAAAAATTCCTTAAATGATGAATCTTATTCATCAAGACTACCCAAAGCAGAGACTGATTTTTCATCACTCCATATCTGAGTACAATATTCTTAGGAATTGAACAGAAATATTGACGAATTAAGAAAAGACTGAAAAAATATCTAAAAACAGAAAAAAATGCTTTTTCAAATTAAATGGGGTCCAGTAAACAATACGTCCTCGTCGTTGGTCCTGGGTTGAGCTGAAAGTGGTTCTTATTCACCATTTCCTATCGTTTGAACATGTAGAATTTTCTCACTAAGACTAATCTCACTTCTTCATCATTAAAATTGATAAAATGTCAATATCACGAGAAAAGGATCAGCTGGGATTTTGATTCTTTCAGATTTCGAAACTATAAATGATGAAGAAAGTTCCTATGGAACCCGATTTTGGATCCATTTTAGTCAAACTTCTCTCATCTTCAAGAACACTGTGTCCAATAAGAACTACACCACATTCAAGTTCCTAAATGTATTTATAGGTTACATAAATATATTAAGGTTAAAGACATATATATGGATAATTTCCAAAATATTATGAATAAGTATTTTTAAGTCTAAATAAGCATTTCTCTGATTCAAAAACCTTTTCCAATGGAATATACATTTATCCTTTGAATTCGAAAAAAATATGGTATTATTATCAAAATATACGCATTGGTAAATTTTTTAACCTTACATCACAAATTACGTAGTTTCTGATATTAATGTGCAATTTATAATAATAATCTACTTCAATTTCAATAATTGTTAATTATACCCGGCTTAAATAGCGCGCCAACAGTGATAAATGAGAGCCGCTGCGCCGGGCAAGCGCAGTAGCACAACATGCCAAAGTTGGGATCACTGGTCGTACGTCGCAGATGGTCAGCCATCCGAGTGCTATCCGCACTCGAAATGGTTTGACATCTGGACTCCTCCCTAGTCGAGATTCACCGCGCAGCTAATGCCGTCTGCTAAATATGTACTCGTGCAATTTTAATTTTTGGTTGCCAAAAGTCCAAGATTCGTCGTTAACCTTCATTTTTTCTAATGTACATTTTGAGATTCGTTAATTAGATATTGTATACAATGTAATATAAAGAAATTTGAAGTTGCACCTTATAAAAAAATTAATGTTAACGACGAATCTTGGAACGTTGGCTCCCAAAAATTAATATTGTACAAGTAAATATTTTGTATGAATACTCAGCTATTACATAATATTTAATCGTGCTCTTGATCTAAATTTAAAGAGTAGGAGTTTTTCTTGATTTCATGATTTTTCAACACAGAAAAAAGTGAATAGTTAGATTCACTTTTATGTATTGTTAACTTAAAGTTCACTTGTTCGCATTGTACAAGAAACAATTCAAATAGTTTTTGATGCTGAATGAGATAGTGATCTTAAAATATACAGAAACCTAAAATCAGCATTACTACTTCAAATTGTAAAAAGAAAGATTACTAGAACAAGCAGCTTCAACAACTATTTGAAATAGTACAGTTGAACATGTAAACTGTATGAATAACTAATTTTCATAGTCCTAAGCACACAATTGTGAGTTTGACTTTTGCAAGTGAGTTCGATGTCCTTGTTCGTATTGCAATAAGCACTGCCCGAGATTGTTAGCCTTACTATTTGGAATTGTAAGCTCTGTGGCACAACTAGAAACGTGTAGGCCCCCTCCGAAAATTTTTTTAGGAGGTCCGTTTGAAATTAAAGAAGGAGGATGACTTCCCTGGCGGACCGGCCGAACGCAAACATTACGCTACAGCGTAACGGTAAAGTAATGCTAAAGTAATGGTAAAGTAATATGGCATTATAATTAATAAAGGAAACAAAATTAATATGTAAACTGTTGCAATTATAATAAAACGTTGAAATTTACGTTCAACGGTCATGCCGCAATTGCATCAAGTTGCTTTTGCAGCATTAAAAAATAAAAAAACATAGTGACCGTCATTGCAGTCGGGCCCCTGCATATTGGCAACCCGCCAACGTGGCTTTAAGCGGATTGCCAGTCTGCAGGGACCCGACTTGAATGACAGCCACTTTGTTTTTTTATTTTTTAACGCTGAGAAAGCAACTTGTTGCAATTACGACATGACCATTTAATGTAAATTTTAACGTTTTATTATAATTGCAACGATTTACATAATAATTTTGTTTCCTTTATTAATTATAATGCCATATTACTTTAGCATTACTTTACCATTACTTTACCGTTACGCTGTAGCGTAATGTTTGCGATCGGCCGGTCCGCCAGGGTTATAACTTGCTTATCAGTATATCAACAGATTTTCGCTTCTCAATGTCCATTAACAGTTTACAAAATGAAATAAATGGTGGGAAACTATTTTATAATGTTCTCTCTTTTATCATTATATTAGTTGATATGATTATTATAAATAAACATAGTGAATAACTCTACTTTATACTTCAATACTTTTTTTTTGTTCTGTACAAAATTTTCAGAGTTTGAAAATATTCTGAAGAATTATATGTGAAAAATACTTTCTTTTACATTATTTCTGCCATGGAATTTTCTGCTTATAATATTTTTTATTTCTTATAACACAAAACATGATTGGGATCGTACTTGATTAAGCCACCTAGGTTCAAATATTACATTATTTGAAAGAATTTTTTTTTAGTGGAATAATGCATTGTTTGTGACATATCACTTTTTGGCACAATAATTAAAAAATAACTTGTAATATAATTTTAGTTGAAATTGATTTCCAATTTTAACGTAGTAATAATTTTTTCAACCTTTTCACATTGTGATTCTGAAAAAGTAATAATGGCCAATAACAATTTTTGTAAAAAAAATCGTCAATAGTCAATATTTTAAGTAACATAAATTATAAGAAATGTACGAAATTCTAGTATTCTTAAATAAGAATGCGTATTGAAATGAGAGCCGCTAGTAATATCTGCAACCGGGATTTGCGAGAATTCTAGAAGACTAAACTAAAAACCACCGATGACCGACTGAACCCGGCACGTGACCTGCGATTTCCCGCCAAAAGTTTCAATCATACGTGTCTATAGTACAAAAATGTTTGTAACTAGTGCAGTGTGAATTAAAGCTTGAACAAATTTCAATACGGATTTTCAATTAAGTACAATTAAACTGCAAAACTTAATTTTTTACACATTTATAAATTAAACAGTTCAAAGATTTCTGGTTAAAAAATATAAATCTATGTTATCGTTTCAAATGCTTTTAATCAAAACTGATTCTCCATTCAAACTCGCATTAATAAAAATGTTAAAACATGAAACATGTCCTCTTCCAACTCAATAAAAAGGTTCAAAACAATATAAGTGCCTTTTCCTATTTAGAAAAACTTGAAAACATATTTTCTTCCTTCCAGTTTTATAAGAATCACAAAAATAAAAAATGTCCCTCTTCCAATTAAGAAAAATTTGAAAATCAAAATTTCCTCCCCTCTACTCAATAAAATTATATATATTAAGTTATCCTCTTCCCATTCAGAAAAAAATCAAAAATTCTTTCCGTAAACACAACAGAAATCTTGAAAAGAAAAAAACGGCCTCTTCCAATTAAAAACAAAAAGTGGTATCCCTTCCAACTAGGGTGACCCGATATCAGAAGTGAAAATTCGAGACATTCTCAAAGCACCCCCCCCCCCCCCCCCAATAAAATTAGGAAACTTAAATTTGCGGGAGAACTTAATTTTTTAGCATACCATTTTTAATTTCTCATTTTTTTATTGTGAGCTAATTATTTTTGGGGCTCTTCTAAAAAACATGGGAAAAAATAAACCAAGTTTACAATAGGTTTTTTTTTAAAATAGGTAGCACGAAAAAAAGCTGTCGGACAAGAAAATATAAAACTGCCGAATTAAGTGAAAAAGCGGGACATTTTAAGAAAAATCGGGACTTGGCGGGACATGCCCAAAAAGCGGGACATGTCCCGCCAAATCAAGACGTGTGTTCACTCTACTTCCAACTCAATAAAAACCTTAAAAATGTAAAATGTGCTACCAATTCAACCAAAATTAAAACATAAAATGTCCTCATTTCAAGCTTCATAAAAATGTTAAAAATATAATACTTCCCATTCTTCTACTTAATAAATATTTAAAACCAAAAAAGTTCCTCTTGCAATTGTTAAAATTGGTAAATTGTTCAATTTCGAACAGATTTAGAATCGTATTGTAAAATAATTATTGTACCATTTTTAAAACTCAAAGTGCAGTTCAGTTTTGAAAATCATCAATTAAGTTACATTTACAGTTGAGCAACTTAAAAAGTTTTTATGAACAATTTCAAATTGCAAACGCTTTTAGGTTTTTATTCTTAAGGTCTTCAAATCTGAATTTTTAAATTCTGTCAATTGAAAATTCACGTTTAAAAATGAAGATATAAAATGGATAAATTGTAAGTAAAAGATTTTAGAATTAAGCATTCTAAACTGAAAAAAATTAACTGTCATTTCTCAGTTTTTACCAGTCTGAAAAAATTCCCGGTCATTTCCCGGTTTTCGGTCAAGCGGCCACCCAGTAAGTGATAAGTTCACAAAGCTTCACATGTAGATTCTTGGGGAGACAAAATCCAATAAATGATAGTGTTATTTGACGAAAAATGTTGTTATAGGATTATCTCCTTCGGAACTTAGACACCAGAGAAGTATTTTATTGAAAATATTAATATGTTAAATATGCTCTGAATTTTAAGTTGCTATGAAAATGATGGAAAAAATTTGATAATAAAAATGAGGAAGTTCATTTCTCTTTTAGGCTCAAGAGGGTTACAGACCCTCTACTCTATACTCATTTCCTGGAAGTAACCGGGAGGGTATATTTCATGTTCGAAGAAATAATGTAACACGTGCGATTATGGCACTCGCCATCATTCAATGCGATTTTCTTAAAAAGCGCTTTTTTGAAATGAAAACTTCAAAAATGTCCAGGCAGCTCTTTTTACCGTCTATGGGCCATACAGACCATAAGAGCCATTTTCATATGGACGTACACAAAAATTGATCCCCCCCCCCTCCCGCTCTGGCATCGGTTCCTGGGTAAAAATATTTGGTCTTGATTTTGTCATGAGTAAAGACCAATCCAAGACAATGCAATGTCAAGTTATTCTCTATGTCTAGCTCGTGAGACGGAACCAGACTATTTTTTACGCCTTGAGACGAATATTTTCGACTTAAAGATAAAAACTCATGTCTTGAGACCAAGACCTCTGAGGGTCATCACTAATCCGCTTCAAACTTTATAGAATGTTTATATTAT
The DNA here is from genome assembly GCA_932178445.1 of Andricus quercusramuli. Lineage (NCBI taxonomy): Eukaryota > Metazoa > Arthropoda > Insecta > Hymenoptera > Cynipidae > Andricus > Andricus quercusramuli. The sequence goes on from CAKNXH010056883.1 coordinate 21,470, forward strand.
TTATCTTTATGGTATTTATTTTCTATGCATTGATAAGTTTATTTATCTGCAATAATTATGTTCTTTGGATGGTGAATCCAAAAATGATTTTCATTTTTTCCTATCTCCAACAGTTCACTAGATACTTCCAGAAAATGACAGTTTTAATCTTTTTATGGAAAAGTGTATATGCCTGCAGTTGTTGAGACAGACAGGTTCCAAATTTCTTATTTAAAAACTAGTTATTACAAAATAAGAACTTTTATCGGTTGTAAAATTTTAATCCTCAGCAGATGTATAATGGTCAATAAAATTTACAAACGAAAACTCTTGTAATTTTTTAACCTGGCAGATGTTAAAGCCACAAGTTGGTAATATAATTTTCTTTAAGAGCAGTTCGGTATATTAATCAAGACTTACACTTCTCATCTTGAGACAAGTCTACCTGGTCTTGTCTTGACACAGTTCAAAGCCATAAATACAAGAAAAGTCTGTATACCTCCAATGTCTAGATGGTGACGATGGAACAGACATCATGGTCTTAAAGACATATTGAAGACATTCAAGACAAAATCAAGACCAAATATCTTGACCCGGGATCAGTAAATTCCATGCTCTGAAAATATTTTTTCCGCTGACTTTGGTAATAGCTTTTGAAAAATCAGGGTAAACATATCGAATGAGAGTAAAATTGTCAGTTTATCTGAGAACTTCCTACATGAAAAAACTTTGTCACATCTTAAGCACTTAATTTCTATTAAATTTTGGAAGCACACACTGTTAGAAAAATCTGTATTAAATTTAATACAAATGTATATGAAGTCATTTGTATACACGGTAGTTAATATTCAATATACATTAAAATATGAAAAGCTGTACACTTTATATTAAATTTAATATACAGGTCGGTATAGCAGCGTGCTTGAAAACTCATATAGCTTTTATTTCTTCAAATCTTATCAAATATTCGCGATTGAAGTAATAATCTAGAATTCGTCGAATGAATTCCTTTTTATGATCAAAGTGCAACGTACATATGGAACTCCTTCCAAAATTTGCCCTGAATGGTAGAAATATAATGTAAGTACAGTTGATTGTAGGTAAGGTCTGTAATTCATTTGCGTAGTTGAACTTTTTGACTTGAAATCCAATTTTGTTTTTGGTTAACTGGTAGCAGATATCGTGTTTTATTATTGAAAATCGAAAATTACTGCTAATCTTATCTTGATTTTGTGTAAAATAGAATTATCTGAGAGATTATCATGAACTTATATGAAATTTAATAAACACGTACCTAAATAGCGATTTCATATACTTGAGATATTAATTTTAATATGCATTGGTATTTTAAATTTAATACTATTTTTAACAGTACAGAGTGTTTCAGTCTCATTCGCTTATCATTCTTATGTCAGGTTATATATAGGACTCCAGTATTATATTATTTCTATTTATATCACAACTAAATAGGTTGAAACCAACTTTCCAAGTAAGAAAACCTAAGTTCATTCAAGAAAGTGGATCTAAAAATATAATAACGTACACTGTAAAAGATAGGAATCGATTTAGGCCTAAATTCAGTACTATAAACGTTCACGCAACAAAACAATCTCGCCACAGTTTGATCAAACAATCTGATAAAAGAAGTTAGATTTTTGTATCGGAAAAGACTCGACTTGATAATCATCTTTCAACAACCAAATGGGATAAAACGAATGCTTAACTGAAGGGTGGCAATACAGAACTAGATAATCAATAAAATTGGAATCTTTCAGGCTAGCCAAAATATATTCTATAAAATAGAAATCACCATTTGAAGATAAAACAAAAGTTCACTAGTGAGATGCAATTTTGCTGCATGTAGTCTAGAAAGTTTTGATCAGAGATCCAGTTTCGCGGAAATAGATGTGTTACTTCTGAAATATTGAGTTTCTTAATCACGGGTGAAAAATATTTCATCTAAAACAAGTTAGCAAATTCAGGGTAAATCGTGCAAGGACAAAAAATGGAATTTCGCATTTTTTACAAAAACAATTTTGTCCTTATTTCGACACCCTAGGCTTTGGGGCATTTTTTATTTTAAAAAGTCATTAAAGCATCTCATATTTCTCTATTCGTAATAACACGTTGTATCTTCTAACGTTTAAATATAAGCCATGTTCAATTTTCAACAATTTCGCATTTTTTGCCAAGAGTAGGCCCTACCTGTAACAGCATTAATTTGGTATTTTTTTAGTTCTAAGGTCTGACCTAATTACATTGTTGTTAACCGTAGTCATAAAGAATCATTATAAATCCATACCTATAAATCTAGCGAATTAGAAAAAAAGTGAGTCTGACATTCTTTACGCATAGCCTTCTAATGATTAGAGCTTCTTGTTCTTCAAAAATCAACATTTTCCAATCAAGATTTTTTGTTCTTACTTACTCTTCAACCTTTTAAACAATCTCCCAGATATTTACGATTTTATAATAAAATTTTGGACTATTCAAAATGGGCATAAATTGAAAACTTTCGACATTAAAAAGTTGCTACACGAGAGGAATTTGAAATTGCACGATTTAAAAAAAATAATTTTTCAACCGTTAATTATTCAGATTTGAAATAACATTACAGAGTAATGAAGTATTTTCATTCAAAATTACTGTGTGAGTTGATACGCTGATTTAAACAGAAAATTGTAGAACTATGCCCACTATGACTATGAAAACTGTACACTTTTCCAAAAATGTAATAATTTAAAACTTGAAATACAGTACACTCCCACTTACTGCAAGCTCCGTAAGTTCCACTTTTCGGCACTTCTCCTCCACACGTATTTTAACGCACACTCCATTGCGTCTCCCACTTAAGCGACTGCGAGTCTGCGCTGCAGAGTGGGTGTACACAAATAAATGCCGAATTCTTGGAATTATACTTCCCTACAGCCCCGTCAGACTGGCAGTTACTGGGAGTGTACTGTACTTACAACTGCGAAATTCTCATTTTAAATCAAGGGAGTTTCAAAGCATTTAAAACGTAACACCTCCTACCTATCATAATTTGATGTGATATAAAATAAAATTTACTTTAAATTTTTTAAGCTTCTAACAATCCTGTCCAAGAAATAAATTCACTGTTATTTCCTGTTTCCGGTCCAGTAGCCACCTTGACAATTGCTCCAAAAATGTTTCAACTTTCAACCTTTTGGTTGAATTTTTCATACTATTCAAATCAATTTAGTTCATTTATTAGAATACTGCATCATTTATGACAATCCTGGCGCGAAGGCACACTAAAATATATAGAGATTATTTCAATATGATTTATTATCTAGATCTATTCTTCTTTTTTATGTGTCCGTTATAATCTTAACCCTGCCAGTACAAAATGACTAGAAAATCTCTAAAGAATCTCACGTTGAATCATTTTTCTGACATTTCTATCTATAGCTACTCAGAAAGTAGATCTAGAGAACCAGGTGTGGTTTATGATGCCTACAAACCATATTTCACACGAATACTTGCCGGCAGAGGGGTCCTTTGTTTGTAAACAAGCAAATATTACCAATTTTTAAGAAATATATATTTCACAATTAGCGATTTGAAGATAGGATATTTGGAATCTACTAGTTCGTGCGATTTCAGACATATGTAATTCATTTTGAAATGTTCGAAATTTCAATAAGTTTAATATATGAAACAATATATTTTCGAATGTATTGCTTGTAAAGTTTTCATCGTTTTTAGACACATCACACACACTGTTAGAAAAATCTGTGCTAGATTTAGTATACATGTAATAGAAGCAAGAATGCACAACATGAAATTGAATTTAGTATGCCAGCGTACAGTGAATTTAGTATTATTATACTGAAACATCCCATGCTACAAAACCTCGAAAAAACCCCCCCCTGAAGGGGGGGGGCGCAATCATGCTTCTGAAGCATGCAAAGTGTCCATGCTCGAAATGCAAGGCGTTCATTCTTTTTCAGCAAGAACCTCATCCCTTAGAGGCGTGAGTAGCACAGAGGAGAGCATGAAATATCTTACCGTTCGAAAGCAAGAATCAACTGAGATAGCTTAATTTTAAACAAAAAAGATGAAATTCTATCTGAAATGATCAATCTTTAACTGGAATAGTTCAATTTTCAACCAAGCACACTAATTTCGACCAAAAAGGACGAATTTTCGATAGAAAAAGATAAATTGCCATCCAGAAATGGAATAGTTGAATTTTCTGTTAAAATTTTCAACTAAAGAAATGAATTTGAAAGTAAAATGATGAAAGCTTCAACCGGGATAGTTACATTTTCAGTCCTTAAAATATTTCCACAAAAAAAAAAATGATTTATAAACAAGTTACATTTTCAAACAAAGTGATAAATTTTCAATTAAAATTATCAATTTTCAACTATAAAAGTCTAAATTCTGATCAAATAGTTGAATTTTAAACTGAAAAAGATCAATTTTTAACCAACTGATGATTTTTAGACCAAAAAATACGAATTTTCAACTATAAAAGATAAATTGTCAACCAAAAATGAAATAGTTGCATTTTCAGTTGATAAAGTTTAACCAGAGAGATGAATTTTCAACTAAAATGATAAAATATTTAACTGAAATTGTTACATTTTCAAGTAAAAAAAATGCTAACAAAAAAAAACTCATGAAAAAATAGTTACATTTTTTAAACGAACTGATAAATTTTCAACTAAAATTATGAATCTTCAACGGAAATACATGAATGTTTGAACTAAGTAATTTCATTTTCATGAAAAAGATTATGAATTCTGAAATGAAAATATAGTAGTTGACATTTCAACCAAAGAAGAATTTAGTTTTTTTAAATAAAAAACAGATGAATTGAACCGAAGAAGACATCTCAACATGAATTGAATTTTGAAGCAAAATGATGAATTTTCAACCAAGAAGGTTAATTTTTACCAAAAAGAACAAATTTTCCTCAAAATACACGATGTTTCAACCAGATACTTGAGTTTTCAAATAAAAACGATCAATTTTTAGAATATTCAAATTTTCAGTTGAAAAAATTAATTTAAAACAAACAAAATGAACAAATTTTCAACCAAATAGTTCAATACAGTGATATACAGTAATATTCTACGCCTACAAATGAAGAATCATTGTTACGCAATTTTATAATGCAATTCAAGAAACAATTAAGCATCGTCCGGGATCCCGTTTGATATATTCACAAATAATGTATTCAATTTTGGAATATTTTTGACATTAGACGACCTCTAGCTCCTCAGCAATTTTCATTTTGGGTGGTTGTGGCCGTGAGAACTTTTAATCAGAACCTCAAGATCTATCATTTGCCGCAGTTTCGTCCAATTTGACCGAATGTTTTTTTCCCATGTATTGTGTGCGGGGTTCTTTATGGAAATTTGCTATCATTTATGGTAATTTTACAGGTGAGTATGGAAACTTACCATAGATTACCCAAAATTCATTTTTTTTAATTTCCATAATTCCGGAAATTTATGAAAATTTTCCGTAAATTATGGTAATTTTACAGGTAAATATCGTAACTTACCATAAATTACCCAAAATTCATTTTTTCCAATTTCCATAAATTTCCGGAAATTTATGAAAAATTTCGCTCATTTATGGTAATTTTACAGGTGAAAATGGTAACTTAACCAAATTTCATTTTTTTAAATTTCCATAAACTTCCGAAAATTCTGAAAAATTTCGGTCATTTTTGGTAATTTTACAGGTAAATATGGGAACTTACCCCTAATTCATTTTCAAGAATTTCCATAAATTTCCGGAAATTTATGAAAAATCTCGGTCATTGATGGACCGAATCCATTTCAAATCAGGCAGGCTCTACACTTGAAGTTGCAGAATCTCTCGGGGACAAAAAATATGTTTTTTTTAGAGGAAATTAGGCGATACGTATTTTTGCGATTTGTGAAAAAAATTTTTTTACAGAGTTATGCGTATTTGAATTTTTGGCTTTGTTTTTCAAAAAAACCCCAATTTTTTCTTTAAACTCGTATAACTTTTGACCTAATTGAGAAATTTGAGATTTCTTTTTAGATTCTGGTAGAGTTTATCGTCTTCTTACGAAATCCGCGAGGAAATTGAAAAAAATCTCAAAAATTAACCAAATGGTGGCAGTTTTTCTGAAAATGTTTAAAGTAGATTTTCTCAAAAAAAAACCACACTTATATTTTTTGCCAATTTTTTTTTTAATTTGTACTATCATAAGGAAAATACCTTGTCAGTTTAATGCGGGCTGAATAACTTTTGTGGGCAGGAGAATTTTTTTTCATAAAATCGAATTTTCGCGTTTTTCTTGAAAACAGCAACAGACACAAAAAATTTTTGAGAAAATAGTTTGCACATTTGAAAAGTTCTACAAAAAGTTCTCTTATGCATTTATGATATCTTGCACCATTTCCGAGAAAAATGAAAACATTCAATTTTCATAAACAAAAAATTGTCTTCATTCCTGGCTTATGGAAATACCATATATATAATATAATACTTATAATACATATAATACTTATGGCTACCATTTTTGTTGAATATTAATCCAGGTAGTATTTATTTATTTTTTAAACTAAGATTCAGATAAAGTATTTATACATTGTTGAAAAATATCTGGATAAATGTGAAATATATTTAAATATATTGCAGACAAAAACGTTTCAGTCAAAAGATTTCTTGTATTGGCATTCATTTTTTAACTTAAATTGTTTCAGCAAAAAATTTCAAAATTCGAATTTATGATAAATAATTTTCTGATGATAAAAATTGTTCAGCCCACGTAAGACTAACATGGAGTTTTCCTCATATGAACGTATATATTTTTTTAATATTTAACAAAAATGGTGGGTATTTCCATAAGCCAGGAATGAAGACAATTTTTTGTTTATGAAAATTGAATGTTTTCATTTTTCTCGGAAATGGTACAAGATATCATAAATGCGTAAGAGAACTTTTTTTAGAACTTTTTAAATGTGCAAACTATTTTTTTTTTAAATTTTTGTATCTGTTATTGTCTTCAAGAAAAATGCGAAAATTCGATTTTATGAAAAAAAAATTCTCCTGCCCACAAAAGTTATTTAGCCCGCATTAAACTCACAAGGTATTTTACTTATGATAGTACAAATTCAAAAAAAAAATTGGCAAAAAATATAAGTGTGTTTTTTTTTTAGAGAATCGACTTTAAACATTTTCAGAAAAACTGCCGCCATTTGGTTAATTTTTAAGATTTTTTTCAATTTCCTCGCGGGTTTCGTAAGAAGGCGATAAACTCTACTAAAATCTGAAAAGAAATCGTAAATAACTAAATTAGGTCAAAAGTTATACGAGTTTTAAAAAAAATTGGGTTTTTTTTTGAAAAACAAAGTCAAAAATTCAAATACACATTATATTGAGGTCAGAGATATAATTAAGAACTTGAAAAACGGTAAGGCTGCGG
>CAKNXH010056883.1:33886-50179 GCA_932178445.1 Andricus quercusramuli
CCGCAGCCTTACCGTTTTTCAAGTTCTTAATTATATCTCTGACCTCAGTGACACAGACTTTTTCAATTGGGTTTTCTAATGCATTATCTTCTATGTCGCAGATTTCTTATCCGATATCTTCACCTCCCAATAGTTCTTTGAAAGACTCTTTCAAAGCGTCTACTATTCCGTCTATATCATATAGCATTTCGCCTTTGCTGTTTCTCATGCTAGCAAACTCTGTACTTTTACTTTCCTTCAACTGTTTATATAATAGTTTCATAATTCCTTCAAAGCAGTTTTTTATTTTATTCTCTTCTTCTGTTCTGATTTTCTCTTTACTCTCTTTATAACTCTGTAAAAAATTTTTTTTTCACAAATCGCAAAAATACGTCTCGCCTAATTTCCTCTAAAAAACAACATATTTTGTCCCCGAGAGATTCTGCAACTTCAAGTGTAGAACCTGCCTGATTTGAAATGGATTCGGTCGATGGTAATTTCACAGGTAAATATGGTAACTTACTATGGATTACCCAAAATTCATTTTTAAAAATTTCCATAAATTCCCAAAAATCTATGAAAATTTTCAATGATTTATGGTAATTTTACAGGTATATATGGTAACTTTCCATAAATAACCGCAAAATTCTGTTATCTGCAACCAAAATTTCCTCACAGTTTTTACTGTGAGTGGGCTGATAATCATAAAATGCAAGCTCATAGATGCGTAATTTTCATTATTCCTCTCTGACGTAACTTTTTAGTCCATAGGGAGTAAAAAGTAGAGCTTTAGACCCGCTTCATAGGCGTCGAAAAGAGCTGAAATCGTTGTCATAAAAAATTCAATTTCTTAATATTTCAATAATTATCAATTTGGTTGAATCGGCTCGAATCGTTGTAACACTCTAACAATAGGAAGGTCGGTTAAGTTACGACCCACCCCCTGGGTTCAAGTATCGTAGAAAAAATTCATGCTATAATATCGTGCTGTGCTCTTCAAATTCGGAGCGCCTGGTTTCGGTTTACCGTGGGTACTTTCCCGGTGGCGGATTTCTAGTTTCTAGGCGCATAAATGAAGGACATTCTCGATACAAAAAAATTCTATTTTTCAAAAAAGGAGATTGTCTGTTTGTGTATTATGCCATTGACATTATGTGGTTAAAATATTACATCGAAAAATTCATCCTTGTAGGAGGCTAAAAATCAAGCCTGACCAAGCGGCTTGAAGGTTGGACTACGTGCTTTCAGACGACAAAAAGGCCATGCGGCTGAAGCATGTGTACCCTCCTTTTATCTCGTCCTCGTGAATAGATTTCTTGCTTTTAAAGGATGAATTCGACGATATAACTCGTGAAACTCATGCTTTGAAAGCATGTAAAAATTACAAGCTCCAAAATAATGAAAGTACATCCTTTCAAAGCTTGATTTTTCTTTCAGTATAGTCATCTAAGTTTGTGTATAGTATATCTATATAGTTAAAGTAGGAAGAGCACCCAGTTATATATAGGTAAACAGGAGAGAGGTCCGTTTTGACTTAATTAGAGCGAAAACTAAAAGAGGCCCTCTAACACGGAGAAAAATGAGGTTGAAGAGTTCCATATTCAGTACACAAATTGTTTAATGATTACCAAATGTCAGGAATAGATGCAAAAGACACGGGAAAGATTGTGAAACTACACACTAATCATTAAAAAATTGTATCTCTCCTAAATAGAACCTTATCTTTTAATACTTTAAAGTTATTGTATACAATGCGTACGTTACCACTTACAATTCAAGTGCTTCAACCTTTGAACAATTAAAAAACGATTCTCTCTTAAAACACGGAAAAAATGTATACTGGAGGAATGACTGAACTGGTTACGTTGTGGCGGATATGTGAAAAATTCGGTAAATTAACAATAACTGTTCTGTAAATCATTTCGAACTGTTGGGTCATAATTACAGAACTGATAATAAGTACTAAAAATCGGCGCCGTAAAAGTTCAAAATGATTATTACGAATAAGTTGAAGAGAAACTACATCTGTGCTGTGAGAACCACGGTTCTCGGTCGCTTAAAATTACAGAACTCTACTGTGTTTTGGAATACATGGACGTGGCGGCGCGCTGCACATGTGTGTGTGTCGCAAACACAGTTGCGATACGACAGTAGCGTTGCGTCAGTGTGTGTCACTGATGTGCGTCCCGGCATCGCATCAGCGAGATTCAATAAATAATCAATAATCAAAATTACAAAAACAAAAAATCAATGGAATCACCATGTAGATTTCGCATTGGTCCCATTTTTTTTATATCTCAAACTAATTACTTTGAAAATTGATAAACAATTGCTCACGTGAGGTTTCAAAATTGTATACGACTTTGGTAACGAAGCTAACTCTCGTTATTCAACACAGCGTTGTATCCAAATTTAAAATATTTTTAAATTTAATTTTCTTGACGAAAAATCTCATTAATTAAAACTTTACTGAGAAAAGTGCTTCATTAATGAGTTCTGTAAATGAGGTGACTTCCTAAAACCAAAAATGTATAATAGTTCGTCATTTTGACATCGTCGAAGCTTGAAAATGCTTGAACGTTTTAAATAATTTATTTAAATTGTTTTCAACGTTTACAGCACAAAATAAACAATTTTACTGATGTAATAAAAATAAAGTTATCGGATAGTAGTTAAACTTAATTTTTTCAGGAGTGTATGGAAGTAGTTTTGGAAGGAGTAGACTTACACAATTTCAGTAAAATGTTAATACAATTGACAGGATTATTAGATCAGGAGCTGTTTTAATATTTAAATAAGCTATATATCCCAGATTTTTTCTATTTTTCTTCTTCAGAGTTATTCATCCCGAAAAATATTAGATGCCCACATAGAATTAGTGAATAAAAATCTGATAAAATTCATAGAATTTAAGGTGAATTTAAAAACCTTCATATTGAATTTAAAAAATTGAAAATTTAAATAAAATCCATTGAATTCAGTGGGTTTGAAAAAAACTAGGAAATTGGTGTAGATCTGAACTTAATAATGTCGTTAACCCTTGGAATCTTTGTTTTAATTTGTTTGAAAGAAAAGTCACTAAAGTGATATAATATTAAATGAATGAATATAATATTCAATAAATTAAATGTTATAAAAATCTTGAAAGATAGGTTTCGGATTATGTTGCACGTAGCAAGTCTTACTTTATGAATGTAAAAAATAATCTGCTTTTCGTAATAATTTTATGTAAATTTAAAACACTTGTGACATTTATATTTAATTTACTGGAATATTTTTCGCTATCATTAGAGGAACTTCTTTAAATTATATACAATGTTCTCGAATCAAATAAGATTTTCTGTGAAATCTATAGAAGAATGTATCCTTCACCTTCCTGGAGAATAAACCTAGTTTTTTTCTCTACAGAAAGGTTAATTAGTGCGCGCATATAGTGGATTTTTCCAGTATTATTTATTCAATAGGTTTAAGTACCTATTTTTATAAATGTATTAACAAGAGTTTTCCATACAAAATTTGTTTTATTTCATATCTTAAACCTTTTGGAAAGTAGAGGAATTAGTTTTAACTGATTTTTAAATTCAGTGTCTTGATACGCTACTTTCTAAAAATCATTTCCAATTCCCAAAAATTAAATTTTTTGTATTAAAAATATTTTCGAAACTGGAAATTATATTTCACTTCAAGTAAAATAATAATGATTGTTGTCTTAATCCGTAAACTGAATTTTCTTTTATTCAACACAAATATATTTTTTTTACAAGTCCATTACTATAGAAAGAAATATATTTTTACATTAAAACTGGATCCTGCTATACTGAACATTAATAGAAACTTTTATAATTATATCGTATCACATTTAAACTTTCGAAATTAAAACATTTAATGCATGATTTATTATGATTGTGTTTGAAATTAAACAATCTTTTAAAAGAATTCAATTTTTTAAGTTTACAATTTCAAATTTAAAAAGTGTGAAATTCGGAATTATAAAATCAGGGTATCTAGCAACCCGGCAAATCCGGGAATTTGCCTGGAATCTTGTGTATCTTGAAAAATACGGGAAAATAATGGAAATTCCTGAGCAGATCTGGGAAATATGTGGTCACAAATTTAGGTAGAAATTTTCATTTTCTGCGTGGAATTATTATTTTAAAGTTATACGATTCAATGGTAAAAGCGCGTGACGATTTGGTCGTGGTCGATTTATTGGTAACCAATCAGAAGCTGTGAAACTTTTGAAATTTATTAACCAAAACCAAGGGCAGGTAATCAATTTGTCTACTGATGCCAGAATAAAAGTGAAAGATTTTTTTGATTTTTTCTAGTAAATTCCTGATCGTATTATCGTCCTGAGTTCAGGGATCCGACCGAAACGAAACAAAATACTTTCGTGATTTTCGTTCTGTTTCCATACTGCCAAAACGTAACTATATTCACTCGGCTTAGGTTACGTTATTCAAAATACCGAAATTGTAACGAAATTTTTTAATCACGCGTATTTTGAAAAAAATAGTTTATTCGAATCCTTGTGCACCTGATGTAAATATTAAAAGGCAGACAGGTAAAATATCAAGTTATAACAATTTCGTTTTTAATTTTGTTCCAATCTGTCAAAACGTAACGAAAAGTAAACAAAAGATTCGGTACTTTTTGGATAACGTAACGTAACGAAACGATAGTTTTGGACGGATCCCTGCCTGAGTTTTGAATTATAAACTCTCTCAATATTATTCAATGGAATAATTTTAAATGAAATGACATATAAATCCACGTTTTTATTTTCCATGCCCTAAATGGAAGAATGAATCAATACATTTTTAAATTTTGAAAATTATATAATTTTGAAGACATTTTTGATTAGAAACATTAAAAATTAAACATTTTTCAATTGATGGTTTCAAATAAAATTTTTAATTTGAAGTCGTTTGCAATAAATAATTGGTCAGTTGTTATTTATAAATTAAAAATTTCACTTGCAGTTTCAAAATTCAACAAAATGAAACAATTAAAATTCTTACCTTAAAAGGTTAAACTTTGCACTCAACGATTTAAGACTTTATATTTGAAACAATTCACTTTCAAATTGTTTTATTTTGAATATTTGATTTATATGTTATTGCTTATTTTAAATAAACAACCCGATACTGCTAGATATTTTGAAAATGCCTTTTTTAATTAAAAAATTTCAATTCGCAATGGGTTAAAAATGGAATATTTAAAACTGAAACAATATTTGAACGCGTATAATTTGAAATTAAATAAGAGAGTTTAATTATGAGTCTATTCACTTCAAATTATTTAAAAATTGAAAATAGTTTACAAAGTTTCAATCGAACGTTTACACTTGTTTAACTACTAAATTTTTCACTTTCAGGTTTTCCGGGTTTAAAAAAATCCTGGTCATTTACCGGTCTAGCGGCTACCACATTTTAAAATTATTAGCTTTAAGGTAAAAAATTGAAAATTCAAAAGGTCGAAAGAATAAATTTTTCCCAACATTGTTTTCATGTTTTTTTGAACGTCAAAGTATATATTTGTTCTAGCAAAGTTTTAATTAGAAGTTTTTTTCCAAATTTTACTTTTTATTCATATTAGTATTTACTTCAGTCATTGCTACACTATTTTTAATCTACGCATATATGTTGGAATTTTTACCCATACATTTTTTTAACATTTTCTTATAATTTTTGTATGTTTTGCTTTGAGCGATATGGTAAAACATACAACATTTCGACATCAAATATTGAATACTATGTTCAAATATTTTTACCTAACATACGGTTGACTCTCTCGACTTGTCCGTTTGCCTTAGGAGACGCAGTTGCTATTAGGACGTGTTCGATGTTATTTCCTGACATAAATGATTGAAAGTCCTCGGATGTAAAACACGAACCACGATCGGATACAATACACTTAGGTCGACTGTAGTTTCGGAAATGTTCTTCTAACGCGCTTATTGCCTCCTTGGTGCCGGTTGTTTTTACGGGGTAAAGTTTTGCAAATTTAGTGAAACCGTCGATTACAAGAAGAACGTGTTGTTTCGCAGAGAGATTTTTTATCAACCGGCCCGTAATGGTCAATATGATAAGTTGAGAATGGAACATTCCCTTTTGGGATAGGATTTAAAAAACCCTCCCTTTTTCCCGTTGTCGGAGAGAAGGTGATACATTTCAGACAGTTTGATATGTGAAGCTTAACTTTTGCGTAAAGATCTGGAAACCAATAATTTTGTAAAATCGCGTTTACAGTTTTTTCGGTAGCTGAATGTCCTAGTTCATCATGATATTTGCGGATAACGTGACCCTCCATCCCCACCGGGACATAAAACAAGAGGTCGTTGCCGCGTTTTCGATACAGAATGCCGGATCTCATCTCATAAAATTTATTTTGTGTGTTTTCTAATTTTTTGCGTAACTCGCAGATTTTTGGATCGCGATTTTGACTAATAGTCAGGTTTGACTCAAAAGAATTCTCTTCTACTACCATTATATCACGACTAAATGCATCAACGTGAGCCATCTTTGTGCCAGATCTATGCTCTATAATTTTGTCATACATTTCTAATTCCAATGACCATCTCGAGATCTTGTCGTTGATATCTTTTTTGTCTAACGCTAATTTCAAAGCATTACAATCTGTTAGAATTTTAAATCTTATACCCTGCAAATACACCTTAAATCTCCGAAGTGCGTAAACAATTGCAAGTGTTTCAAGCTCAAAGCTGTGAAGCCTACTTTCGTAATCTGAAGTCCTTTTTGAAAAATAAAAAATCGGGTGTAATTGTTTGTCAGCTTTTCGTTGAAGCAACACCGCGCCGAAACCCAATTTGCTAGCGTCGCAGTGCAGTTCCGTTTCGTCATTCGCGTTGTAAATGCTCAGGACCGGAGCTGATACCAATTTTGCCTTTAAAGTTTCAAACGTGTCGAGTTCTACCTCCGAAAACCTAAACGGTGTATCTTTGCGGAGTAAATCATAAAGTGGCTTCGCCAAGATAGAAAACCCTTCGATAAATTTTCGGAAGTAAGAGCAAAGACCTAAGAATTTCTGTACGTCATGGGTATTCTGCGGAATCGGAAAATTCGTCACTGCCTCTATGCCTCGTTCAGTGGGTACTATGCCATTTTCGGAAACCTTATAGCCCAGATATTCTATTTCAGTCTGGAGGAATTTACATTTCGCGATTTTTAATTCTAATTTATTTTCTACCATCAGAGAAAAAACTTTTTCTAGGGTTTTGAAGTGTTGCTCCAACGTTTCGCTAGCGATCATGAAGTCGTCGAGGTACGCGACTACTTCGCCCGTTTGTATCGATTCTGAGAAGATGGTATTCACAAAACGTTGGAATTTCGAGGGGGCTACTTTAAGACCAAAAGGCATTTTGGTATATTCGTACTGTCCCCAAGGTGTGACAAAAGCTGTATATTTAACGGAATCTTCGGCGATCGGAATGTGATGGAAGCCGTCCTTAAGATCAAGCAAGGTAAAATACTTTTTGTCCCGAAGTTTATCTATTTGGTCTTCAATTAATGGAAGTGGGTAATTGTCGCGTAAGAGTGATTTGTTTAAGAAGCGGTAATCTACGCATAATCTCGGCAGCCCGTTTTTTTTCCGAGTTAAAACGATCGGTGATGCATAAGGCGATTCGCTTGGTCGGAAAATTCCTCTTTCTAAAAGCGAGTCTATAATCTGTTGCAGATTTTCTTTTTCGGACATTGATAATCTTCTAGGTCTAAAATTGAAGGGTTCATGATCAGTGAGTCTGAGTATAAGTTCTGTTTTAATTTTAGGCAAATCTGGACGTTCTGGTAAAACATATTTTTTCGTGAACAAATCATTAAGTTTCGCACGCGTACTGAAGTCTACGTTTGGATTGACGTCAAGCAGCAAATCTGTGACATCGCCGTCAACGCAAGTGTTGATCAAAAAGATTTCCGGAATTTTACGTTCAAAGTTACTCTGTCCTGTCAAACCAATGCCGAATTCTTTTAACGTTTGTCTACCTAAGATAGCGGAAGTTCTCATAGTCGAATTCGGAACGATATAAATGTTCAAGTTTTTGCAAGTTACGTTATCTATTCTGATACTTACAGAGATTTCTCCTAAAATTTGTAATTCGCTGTTGTTTATTCCGCTGTACTTACGACCTTGTGTGAATGATGATTTTAAAATGTTCTTCGGAATGAATTCTTCTTTGATAAAGCTGACTGGACTTCCCGTGTCGAGAAGCGTGTCAAGCTGGACGTCGATGGTCTCGCCGGAAATGCCAAAATTATAATTGACGGTCTTGAAGCATCCACAAGTGTCGTCTCCGTCGTCAGAATCTATTATGTTGATTTGCGTAGGTCTCTTCTGCTTATTAGGACATTGCTTGTAGTTATGTCCCATTTCGAAGCACTTGAAGCAAGCCCCTCGCTCTCTCTTTGACAGCTTGCACTCAGCTGAGATGTGGCCAAATTGGCTACAGTTGTAGCAACGTATGCTTGGGCCACTTGAAGAAGAAGAATTTTTTGCAGGTTTTGACGTCTTTTCTTCGGAATCCACGTTGGCCTTGGAGGTCGAGTATTGAGAAGACTCGGATTTCGGAACATCCTTCTTGAGCGAGATTTTCTCAAAGGCCTTCAGAAGGTCTTTCTTTTCGTTGAAATTCTGAATTCTCGCTTGATTCCTCATGCTGGTATCCGGGATTCCATCGATTAAGTAGTCCACCATTTCGTCGTCAGCAATAGGGACTGCGTTGGCAAATATAAGTTTTTCATGGAAGTAATCGCTGAATGATTCATTGGCCTTCCAATTCCTTTCTTCAAATTTTTTCCGAAGTGCCAGCTTATTTGGTCGATGGTCAAACATTGTCGCGAGCTCGGTGAATAAATCGGCGACCGTCCCGTCATAGTCACTCAAAAGTTCTTTCAGGGAAGATATATTCACGTGTCGCTGATGCGTAACTTCCTGAGCCAGTGGTCTTGGAGTTTCCCGTAACAGTTGAATCTCCCTCCGAGCTAGATCTAGTTCCCTCTGAAGCAATTCGCGCTCTCTTTGAAGTAACTCTATTTCTTTTCGTGCCAGGTTATTGGCATCTACGGAAGTGTTATTCTGCGGGACACGTAAAGAAGGATCTCTCGCTCCGTAATTTTCTCCAAGATCTGTGCTCGGATCATCAGGCGTTTCGATACCTTGGATGGTCGAAGCTTCTTCCATCCAGGCTCCTGCGGATTCGTGTTCCATAAGGCGTTTTACGAGGTCTGCCTTATTTCCCGAACTCGGCAAATCATAAGTCCTTAACACTTCTTTAAGCGTATTGATTATAAACGAGTATGGGTTGAATTTCGAAGGGCCTGGCATTCTCACTTTTTCACCCGGGTAGGAGATTTATTCAAACAAATTTAATGGCAGAAGGATGAAATTGTCACTACAAGAAGTTTTATTTGGATAGATTAAGTCGTATAGGAACGGAGGTTTCGCGAACGGAAGTTTTTATTTAAGTAAGGTAGATCGCGGAAGAACCGAAGTATATTTAAATAAAATAGATCGCGGAAGAACGGAAGTGTCATTAGCGGAAGTTTTTATTCAAATAAAATAAATCGCGGAAGAACGGAAGATTCATTTTGATCGATTCGGTCGCGGCGTAACCAAAGTGTCACTTCGGGCAGAAGGTTCAAGTTCGTTTTTGGATCGGAAGCGAACTGAGAGTCACTGGCGATGAGTCTGCCCCACTCGTTCACTTTCGAAACGGAAGGTTAGATTCACTCACGAAAAGTAGTTGGGGAACACTGGCGACGCGGGTGCCGCCAAACGTTCACTTTCGGTAACTGTTTAGGAATATGGCGCAGGCATTTTGGCCACCATTTTGTGACCCGATTCACTATCACATGCACTTTCACTCGGTCAATTTCACTGATCACTGCTCTTTGGTGAAAAAGGGGTCGGAAATAGCCTTCTCTCCTTAAAGGCATTAGCTGCAAGAGAACACTTTCGGAACATAGGGGGGTATTTCACTAAAAGATTCACAGGTGCGAGCTACACGGAAACCACTCAGCGTCACTTAGCATTTTTCGTTTTAGGCACTTTTCAGAGCCGCCACGATCCGAAAAATTTTACAAAAAGACCGGCGCGGTTGTTCCGATACATGGCGCGTATCCCACTTCTGAATTGTAAGGGAATAAATGAAAGTTGCGAGAGCGAATTAATAATTAATGCAAGATTTATTCAGGAGACGTGTTTACACTTCGGTGGCTGAAGGCAGACTGCCCGTTACTCGTTCTACAGCGCCGTCTGACGATACAAAACGTAAACTATATTTGAATTATCTCACACAACATTTCGACATCAAATATTTAATACTATGTTCAAATATTTTTGACCAAAAATGTTGACCAAACATTTTGGTTCCGGCACTGGTCGTTTCTCACAAGCGGTGAGAATTTTCTTGGTTAGTATATGAGGACCACTTCGGCCAATATCTACAGCGTGCGATATTCTGCGTTAGGGAAGTGCGTTGAGTGCACTATACCATGTATAGATATACGTTAGGTTAGGCTATAGAATCATATTATGTTTGTGTGCGTACAATAAGTTAAGAATGTGTCTCTCGTGTGTGTCCTCCGTCCGTCCTTGCTTCCTTCCTTCTAATATACAAAGTAGTAGTATATAAATCGGAATTTTTTTTCGTGTTGGAAACGACGGCGCGGTGATGTAGAAATCACAGAAATCTGCCGTGTTTTTGATTTGAGAAGCGTTCTGTGAAATATCCAGTCCTCCACTTTGTTTTTAACGGACTTCAGTTTCGCAAATTTTAAAGCTTCCTGTTGCTAAAATTACTGTCCCATTTAAGAATTCTTCCTGCATTATATTTAATTCTCATAGAAAAAGTTCTGTAGAATTTAAAATAACGTAGGTCTGTAATTATTACGGATTTTTTCTCATATCCGCCACATCGGAACTAATTCTGTAATTTCTCAAGTACAAATTTTTTCCGTGAAAGTGCGTTTTCTCAATAAAGAATGGAAAGCATAAATTACTATACTTTCTAGAATCAATAATGGAAATCTATATATCGTGTATCAGTTGTCGGAAGGACGAAGTCTTAATCGATGTATAGTTTATAGTGTTCTATTGGAACTCGACTGAGTCCTAAACAGTCCAGTAACCCTTCCTGGATGCCCCGCACTCAATAACGTAAGTGCAGCACCGAATCGAAGCTTGCTCAAATTATACCATAAGGACGTTTTGTGCCTCTTACTTAAGCATCCAGAATACCAGATTGCAGAGAGAAGCTGATTGCTGTCTTGGAAACCCGGGTTCAATTCTCGGCAACTACGTTTTTCATCTAACTCGACTTTTTCTGTTTCAGCAAATATCATAATTCAGTGTTCAAAACTTATTGAATATGTTTGTGTATAATATATAAATAAGTGTAAGTTTTGTAAATGAAAAGTGACTATATCGGCCCGTCAACAACCGCCACTCTGTTTCCTTGTAAATTCTTTTTGGCCGATCATTCTTTACTGTTGCGAGTATAGGAACGATTCCTATTCTGGACTGGACTCCGCGCAGTGTGCTAGGGGAGTAAGACCGTCGACAAGCTGTAATCTCTTTAGTTTCCTGAAGGAGTTAATACCGCGATTGCACTTGAATCAATAACAGATTTTCAATCTCGAATTTTTTGTTACAACGCCAGTTCAGTAATGAATACCTCGACTACCAGCACTAAAGACCCAATTTTTCACTTCCATTTTTCTCCGTGAATACACAGGTCAAACACTGAACGCTGGCTTAATTTGCGCGCACCCTTCTAGTCAACAATACAGCTAGATAAAGTTCCTGTAGCAAGTTTCAATTGCTAAGCTGCGGGGGTAATAACGGATGCTACATCTAAAAGCTTGAAATACAAAAATATCTTTTGTTTTTAATTTTGAAATAAGTCAAATAAGGGACTTGAAAGTTACAAAATCCGAGACAAAACAGGATCTACGAACCTATACGATCACAAATACATCGAGTTTGCCTTGATAAGTTAAAAATACATCACCTTTTGTAAGTATCTTGTAAACTATACGAGGTGCGGAAAAACAGATCGAATTTTTAGATTCACCGTTGGGACACTACTGTACATATTTAATAGTGTATTGTGCTACAAGTTGAAAGATCGTCGCTTTTTCAATATGTGGGACACGATACTTTTTCTATAATTTGTTTAAAAAGTGCTAGTTTTTGTTTACCTGTTTTTTTTTTGGTAAAAAGAAGGCAATTTTTTGTCGATTGACGCAAAAATAACACCGTATTTTCGGAGAAACTGACGGTGTTTTAGGTTAGGGACGGAGTCGAAAAATAGAATGAAGTTGGCTGCGCACGATGCACGAGCACACCCTAGGCAGCACGAACACACCCGGAGTAACAGGAAGTAGTTTGCACTTTATTTACTTTTTTCACTGTGCCTCACTTTTGTTACTGTGTCCATTTACTTTTTCCACTGCATCCCCAGTAAAAAAAAACTAATTCGGGAGGATTGCAGTGAATTAACATATTTAAATTCGCGCGAATTCTGCTTTCTGATTCGTTGAAACGATTTGGGCCAGAGCGAATTGAATGCGTGTCAATTCGCCTTAATTCGTGGTCGAGGTCATTTCGAAAAAAAATGATAAAAATTGCATGCCTTGAGACTCGAACCAGCGATCTCAAGTGTATAAAGTCCAGAGGGCGACCACTGAGCTCGCCACTGAGCTACGGGACTCATTGATATTTATTTGCAACGGATCCTTTATGCCGAGCGCGTCGGATATAGCTTACGAATTCGATTGAATAGGCCAGCCTTTAACTGTATTCGCGCTGGCGAATTCTGCCGAATTAGGGCTTGACTTGAAATTTCGCGAATTAAAATGAATTGGCGGACACTGAAAATAATTCGTACTGACGCATTCAAATGAATTAGACCCCCTACAAATTTTTCGCTGAATTCGGGCTACTAGGATAGTTGAAGACTTTATTACTTTTCATGAATTTACACGAATTCGTCACCATCTCCAATTCGAGATTGTCGCAAAACAAGATTCACGGGGGCTCCTGGCGAATTCTTCTCAATTCGTATAACAATTAGTTTTTTTTTACTGGGTCCGTACACTTTTTTCACTGTTACCCGGAAAGGTCAGCACTGCGCATGCGCCCCGTAATCGACCAAAAATAGGTCACTTTTTACACCAAAAACAGGTGAAAAAAGTGGCACGTTTTCGCAAATTATAGAAAAATATATAAATGAAAAATCTGCTTGTTGCGCGGGCACATTCTCATTATGCGCGCCGCTTTTGCAAGCTTGCGTCGAGAATTGAAGAAAACTGGACAGGTCCAAAATCACACGAATCTAAGATATTCCATATAAATGATGAGAATGTGAAAATTCAAATTTTCCCGACAAACTTTGGGTGCTATTGAAAAATGGTAACAGGCAATTGTGTAGGTTTATTCAAGAAGAGAAATTTTGCTGTTGCCCATTTCATAGTCTTCTTCGTTGCTTAGCTGTGAATGTGAATTTTCGATTTCTTTATGGCATTTTCTACGGTTGAAGCAAAAACTATCAATGCTATTGAAAAATAGTTGCAGGAAATTTTGTAGAACTTTTAAAAACAAATCATTTTGTTCTCCTGTCTTTTTATTGTATCTTGCGTAGTTTCGTGGGAAAGTTGATTTACCTCGAACTCCAAAGATACGAGAAGTTCGGGAGTCGGGAACTCCAAAGATACATATATATATATATATATATATATATATATATATACTCTTCAGACAATGGCATATTTTCCTATTTTCTATATGAAAAATTAGATATATATGCGTAGAATGCACATATATAGAAAGAATGTCTTTCCTATTGTTTTTATAAACATCACAGGCTAGGGATCTTAAAAAATTTCGTTTGATATATCTTAGTACAATTATTTAACGATTTATTATTATATTTCAATAAACTTAGTAACTTCACGATTATATATTTGCAATAGTCATTTTTGTAAAAGTGGCGCTATATCCTGGCTTGATATAGTCTTATTGTAAAAATGAATATTATAAAATCAAATTTTACAAGCATAACAGTTTCTGCATGTAGTGGAAACAATTTCACTGATTTTTAAGTCAAACGACATAAACTATTTTTTTTTTAATGATTTACTACACTCCAAAAAAGGATGAATTGTACCAAGTGAATTTTACTTGGCTGAAGAAAGTGAAAGTCCTGTTTATTTTCTAAGAAATATTTTTTTGGGGCAAATAAAAATATGCACTTTGAATGAAAAAAAGAATTTCTTTCAGTCAGACAAATGTTAATAGGATTAAGTTAACATTGTTTGATTCAAAAAACGACCTATTGGTCGGAGGGAAATATTTCTTCAAATCAAAAAAATATTAATTAAAGACGAAAATGTACATTCCCGTGCAGAAATCGCCATATATATTACCGATTACCGACTAAGGCCTGATCCGATTTGTACTATCTGGTCCCGATAGGAAGAATTCTGTGGCCCTGACTCGTACCAGACCGGGCTATGTACTGTGACGTCATATAGCCTCTTCACAGCGCCATCTTACACTGTTAGAAAAATCTGTACTAGATTTAGTATACATGTAATGGAAGCAAGAATGCACAACATGAAATTAAATTTAGTATACCAGCGTACAGTAAATTTAGTATATGCATATAATGAATTTAGTATGCACGTACATGAAATTTAGTGTATGCATATAACGAATTTAGTATGCACGTACATGAAATTTAGTATAGGCGTATACTAAATTCAGTATGCATGTATACGAAATTTAGTAAACGCATATACTAAATTCAGTGTACGCGTTCCGTTTCGCGTGGGTTCCATCTTCATCGCCTGTAAACATGATCAGATGAAACATGAAATCGAAGTTTTAATTTTCAAATAATCATATCGTTAAGGTACATTTACGTCAATAAATTGACTTTCAACTAGAAGACTTCGCAGATCTTTGCAAAAAGAAGCTGAATATAGTAAACATGTATATGAAATTTAATATAAAGAAACTATAAAATTCATATACGTGGAACAAACTTACTGTACACATAATAAATCTAGTATACACATATAACTTCAAAAAAGAAATTTAGTTTACGTGAGTTTACTAAAATAACGAAGTGTAAAGAATTTAGTAAACGTATAGGAAATTTAATTTGCCCGTGTATACTAAAATGGCAAACATTTCTAACAGTGTAATCCATATGCGCTAGATGTAATATAACCACGAACATAACCTTAATTTTTATTTTCCTTCATGGTGTTGTGTTGCAAATATGCTGGGAGTGATCGTCCGTATAATATATTCTTAACACATTAATAATAAATGCCAAAATTAAGTAGCACACCGCGAGTTCGCAAACATCGTGCCATCAGCAAAATTCCGTATTTACGCGATGAAAACGAAAGCAACGAAGGTAAGTCTTTTATGGTATTACATTTTTTTATGGTATTATTAAATTTTATGGCATATTTAATTGTATTGTACTGGATACAAGTTCTAACCTAAATATTCGATTCCCTCATTTTAGTCAAAAAAATTATTATTGGATATTTCTTCGCTCGGTAGCGCTTTTTTGTAAAACATGTAGTTGCAATTTTGAGGTTATATTTTGAATTCTACTTTTGAAGTTATGCATGTTATCGCTCCAGTGGCGGCATAAGGGGTAATATTTGTGGATTAAAATGTGGAAATGTAATTTTGAGATCAGATTGTACTACCCTAGTGGAAAAATCTTCTGGCAGTCTGATGTCTGATCTGGCCCAGATCTGGCGTCATCTAGACCGTCTAATCGTGACAGTCTATTTCTGCCCAGATCTGGGACTGGTCAGCAATCCATAACACACAAATTTCTAAGTGTCAATCTGCCAAATTTTTTTTTAACATTTTCGAAAATTGCCAGGATGTATAAAATTATACAAAATGAGAAATTAACACTAGTAGAAATATATATCTTTTCTTATTGTCTTGACAGTCTAGTCTGGTCCAGGTCTAGGACCGGTCCGCAATCCATACCATACAAATTTCTAAGTCTCAATCAGCCTAATTTTTCAAAAAAATTTCCGAAAAATTGCCAGGATGTCTAAAATTATACAAAATGAGAAATAAACACTATTAAAAATAAATTTTTTTTTCTTATTGTCTTGACAGTCTAGTCTGGACCAGATCTGGGACTGGTCCGCAATATCATACCATAAAAATTTCTAAGTGCCAATCAGCCAATTTTTTTTAACACTTCCGAAAAATTGCCAGGATGTCTAAAATTATACAGAATAAGAAATAAAC
>CAKNXH010056883.1:55643-71402 GCA_932178445.1 Andricus quercusramuli
GGGGGGGGGAGTCTAGACATTTTGTTACGATTTGTTACGGTAGGAAAATTCTTATTTTTGGGTTAAAAATTCATATTTTGTTGCTGATAAGTCAACTGAAATATCTTTTGGATGGAAAATATTTTTTCTGAAAATTTTTCTTTTTAATTTAAAAATGGATCTTTTTCTAGTAGAAATGTTTCAACTGTTTTGTTGAAAATTCAACTATTTTCCAGCAAATTTACTATTTGTTTAAGATTTGTATTTTTCTGTAGAGAATTCTATTGAAATCCTTTTGGATGAAAATGCAACTCTTTTTTTTTTAATTTGTTTTTTTTTTTATTAGAAAATTCACCTGTTTTAGTAGAATTTTCATTTTTCTCGAACAATGCAACTGTTTAATTGAAATTTAACAATCTTGTTAAAAAGTCATACTTTTTGGTTAAAAATTCAGCTATTTTTTAAAAGTTTTTTTAATGCATCTATTTTAAAAGAAATATTTAATCTTTCTTGAATAAAAATGCAACTGTTCTGTTGAAAATTCATCTCTTTTTTGAAAATTTGTTTTTCTGATTTAAAAATTCACCTGCTTTAGCAGAATTACATCTTTTTTGGACAACAATGCAACTGTTTGGTTTGAAATTCAACAATTTTGTTGAAAAGTCATACTTTTTGCTTAAAAATTCTGCTGTTTCGTTGAAAATTTAACTATTTTGTAGAAAATTTACTCTGTGGTTAAATTTAATATTTTGTTGTTGAGAAGAAAACTGAAATCTTTTCTGGATGAAAATTCAACTATTAAAAAAAATCTTTTTTTCAATTAATAATTCATCTGTTTTAAGAGAAATTTCATCTTTCTTGGATGAAAATGCAACTGCCCGTGCAGAAATTGCCCTATTTAGCCCCAATTAAAGTAGGGTTTAGACAAGACCCTCTTCAGGTTTTCTATTTTTAATAAAAAAATTTTAATCAAGTGTGGCGATAATCAGGCAACCATATACACGTATTCTGTCATTACTTATAAATGTTTTCTCGCTGTTCTGGTTAAAAATTAATAAAATAATATTGAGATACAGATGGTATGTTAAGTTTTCATTCAATGGAATTGGAGGGGTTTTCTTTTGAAAACCCTAAGTCGGGAAGTCTCCAGGAATACTTGGCAACGCCGAATTCAGAAACGTTACCTATATTTTATCATAGTACCTTGCGTGCGAAGTGCGAATGTCATTTTGACTTAGAGCGTACTTCAGAGATTGTATAATCTAAACATTTATTGAATTATTGAATATCTAAGAGACTATCGCAAAAACAACTTTTGTCTTGTTTTTTTTTTTTTTTTTTTTTAAGAAAAAAATTCTAAGTTCCATCTTTATGTAAAATTGCAAATGTTCAGAAAGAATGACATTTTATGTCAATCTTAAACATTATAAAATGGTCTAAAACACCTAACAACCAAACCTTACACGAAAGTTTAAAGAAATTTGTTATTAAAAAATTGTCAAAGTTCACGATCAAATTTCGAAGTTCCGTCGTTAAAAATTTCAAATGTTCATAAAAAATTACATTTCCTGTCATTTTAGGAAGTTGTAAAGTAGTCTAAATTGCCAAAAAACGAAATATTACACGAAGAAAAATTGCAATCGATTTAAATTATTTATTTAAAGATTATTTTATTGATATTCCTGTTAACAGTTCATATATTTCACATTCACATATCGTCGTATAATAACAAATATTTGATTAGAAAACAAAAGTTTAAAATTTGGTGTTTTAACATTTTAAGCTGTAGCTTATGAGAATGACTTTTTCATAGAATTTCAACTTTTAAGTTTAGCGCAATGGTTAAGACTCCCGACTGCTGGGCGATAGATTTAGGTATAGATGTAGGTTCGATACCCCGTAGCGTTAGGAATTTTATTTGTAATATAATATTAAGAATTGTAATATATGTATATTCACTCTACACAGGATCATTCATATTCAAAGTCAAAATACTCGCAATCAATTAATATTTATTTTTTAAATACCTTTTTGTCATATCGTTAGTGTGTCATTATCGCAGTAGTGGGTGCTGCTAATCTGCAGTACTGGACCAGTAATGAACTTGTTCCATTATTGGTTCAGCCAGTACTAGGTCTGTCCTAACAGAGTACTTTTCGAAAATAAAGATTTAATTTTAATTCGAAATTGGGGGAAAGAAAAACTAACCTAGGGTAAATCTAAGAAAACCATCCAAGGGCCGGACGAGTTTGCCCTACATGGGGCGTTTGCAAGTGCAAGCGTGACGTTCCTTGTAGGGTCCTTGTCAGCTTCCCATACCAGGACCACACTAGAACTAGGGCAAACTGGCGAGGACCCCGCCAGGACCCCATCAAAATTTCTGCACGGGTGTTTGGTTGAAAATAAAACTATTTTGTTAAAGTCATACTTTTGGTTGAAAATTCTGTTGTTTTGTTAAAAATTCAAATATTTCTTAGAAAATTTACTTTTTGTTTAAAATTTTTATTCTTCTGTAGAAAAGTCTATTGAAATCCTTTCGAATGAAAATTCAGTTCTTCTTTTGAAAATTTGTCTTTTTGATTGAAATATTCACCTGTTTTAGTAGAATTTTCATTTTTCTTGGACAAAAACGCAACTGTTTGGTTGAAAATTCAACACTTTCTTAAAAATAAAACTATTTTGTTAAAGTCATACATTTTGGTTGAAAATTGTGTCTTTTTGTTTAAAAATCATATTTTGGTGTTAAAAAATGAACTGAAAGCTTTTCTGGATGAAAATTCAACTTTTTTTTTGTTCTAATCAAAAATTCATGTGTTTTAAGAGAAATTTTATCTTTTTTGTATAAAAATGCAAAACTGTTCGTTTGGAAATAAAACTATTCCGTTGAAAATTCATCCCTTTTGGTTGAAAAATTCGTCGTTTTGGACGGAAAATTCAATTTTGTTCATAGAAACTTATTTTTTGTTAAAAAATTAATATTTTTATCTTGAAAAGTCAACTGGAATCATTTCTGGATGAAAATTCAACTATTTTTTAAAAATTTTGTTTTCTTTTTAATCCTAAAATCCTAATCCTAATTTTAAAAATACGCTTTGGTAGAAATTTTTTTTTTTATGAAAATACAACTTTTTGGTTAAAAAATATTCTTCTTTGCTTGAGTATTCAACTATTTTATTTAGAAGATTTGGTTGAATCACTTTTTTAAGAGATCATTTTTTTTAAGAGTTATATTTTTAGTTGAAAATTCATCTCTTAGGTTAAAAATTTCATTATTTTGTTGAAAATTCAAGTATTTTGTTGAAAATTTCTATGGCAGAAAAGATATTTTTTAGTTTAAAATAAATTAATAAATTTCAAAAATTTCAATTTGTATCTGAAATACTGTTTTATTCCGTTTATAAAAGATTCTATGTTGAAAGTATTTCAAGATTAAAATTCTGGTATTTGAATATTAATGATCAAGAAAAATGAAAAATTAGATAAGGAAAAATAAGGGAATTTTGTAAATAAAGTTCTCGAGCCCCATGCCTAATTCTAATAGCAATAACTATAGTAAAACATTCTCGGAAACTAAAATTTAGGTAAAATGGGGGGGGGGGGTAGAAATATTTTGTTACAGTTCGTTACAGGACGGGGGAGAGGGTCTCAATGATGGCCTATAATCCGTTACGTAATTTAAGTACGGTCCCTATTCGGAAGCAGAGGTCCAAATAACCATTTTTCATTATTTTTAAGGTGTATTCAAAATAAAGCTCAATTCTATTAATTTGTCTTTTCATTTAATATTGTGTTATAATTATTTTGAAGGGTTTTAATTCCTTATAAAAAAGTAAATAATCTGACTAGACTCGGGTAATTGATAGGGGCCAGACCGGGGACAGATCGGGCGTTTGATCGGGCCCCTAGACATGGCTCCAAGGCGGCCACGTGTTTCATGATGAGTCTGGCCCTGACTCGATTCCCCCATCAGGGCCCGATATGAACGAGTCTGGGCCCGGTCGGTGCCACGGCGAAATTTCTGCACGGGTTTTAAACCAAATAAATGATTAATTGTTCCAAATGAATGTGCCATGAATGGGAATGAATATTTCTTTGAGATGAGAATATGTGAATTGATGGAAAGAAATATATTTTAAAGTCAAGTAAATAGTTTATAGGCTCACAAAACTATTTCTTCGCATCAAATTTTTGAGTATTTGAAGCAAAAAAATATCCCACTGATTCAAACCAATACTTCTTTGGCCTACACCATGCGCGAGTGCAATAAAGTAGTTCGTACTTCAACTGTAGTACATATCTCGCTAAATAAACGAATGGATTCTTTCAGCTTGAATTATAATTAACATTGTTATTATTATTATACATATTTAATTCAAACAAAGCACATAATTTTAAATCTTGATGAACCTGAAACAGGAAAATTCGGTGAAAAATCCACCTCCAGCAGGAATCGAACTTGGGTCCGTCGAGTGTCAAGTTCACAGCGATGACCACGACGCTGTCGCAACATGGAAATTATAAGGCGGAAAGCCGTATTTAACCCTCACCATAAATGCTAAAGAAATATTTCTTCCGATCAAAAACATGGATATTGAATTTAACAACATATTTCTCTGATCTAAAGAAGAATTTAATTGAAACAAATTATGCAAAATTATTAAATGTTTAATTTGAAACAATAATTACTTTGTTGCAATAAATGTTTATTTGTCATGAATAATTAAATTTTAGTAAGCAAATTAAATATTTCCTTCAAATAAAGAAATAAATATTTATGTGAACACAATATCTTGTTCATCTAAATAAGTGCTTCATTGGTATAAATGCATGAACTCTTTGTAACAAATAAATATATGTTTAATTTAATTAATATTATTTTTGATTAAATCATTATTACTTTGCTTAAATTAAACTTAAAGACTTGATTTAAGTATGCACAATTAATTGATTTAAATGCGTCCGAATCAATTCGAAGAATCGAAATTATTGCATCAAATAATTATTTCATTGAACGACTGATCAGATTTCAACAAATCTAGACCTTGGGAATCAAAGAAATGGTTTTCTCGAATATAAGAAATATTTGTTTGAATCAAGAAAATATAGCCAAATAATTCATTTCTTTAGATCAACAAAAGATATGTGTCTGGTTTAAACAAAAATTACTGCTATTAAAGAATATTTTCTTGATGCTAAGAAATAAGATTCAAGTAAATGCATTTTCTTGGTTCCAAAAATTCTTTTTTTTTCAGTGTAATTATCTAAAGACTAGTGACTTTCTTCTGATAATTATTTTAACTGTAATTTAATGGATAACTATAACACGGTCTCTAAATTTATATCAGTGAAAAGTCACTGATTGTCATTTAGTCATTTAGTAACAATGTATTGTTGAACTTTAATTATTTAAAATATAAAAAACGTTAAAATTTAAAATATTTAAAATGTATAATGCAATAAGTTTTAATTGTACACAGCGATTCAAATAGCTAGAATCCGGTCACTGGCAACCAGTGAAAAGTGACTTAATCATTCAGTGAAAGTCTCACTTTTGAAAGTTGGCAGCACTGCACCACGTCAATTTAGCAGTCATAATAAAAAAATATTTTAGTAGATTCAATGAAATAATTATAGTAAAAACTTAAAACCCATGAATGTGATCAAATATTTAAAAAAGTGGAAAAATTTGATGCTTCTGAATGACGAAAAACCTCACATATTTCTTTACTTTCAAGATTCGACTGTCATGTACACACCCGTCAAGTAAGTACTTGAGTATATTTTTCCGGCAGTAAATTCAGCACAGTTACAGTCCGAGAAATTCAAAACATTATTTTCTAGGAAAATTATTTTTTCCACATAAGTAAAAGAATAAGAACAACGCTTTACTTGAAAACTTAGAGGTTATGTCTCGCATGATTTACTCTAGTGTTACTGAATTGATTAGTGAAAATTCCGGAATCACTCATTTAATCAGTGAAATGTCCAACTACTATTTCAAACAGGGAATTTTTCGCTGATTCATATTTAGGGAGCGGAGAAAAATGGATGTTTAAATGTTGATGTTCAAAGGGTAAGATTGTACCGCCTAACATGCAGATATTCATGTCGAGCATCTACTATCTTTTTGAGAGGTTAGGCTAGGCGTGAAAATATTTTTATGTTAAACTGAAACACATTCATATGTTAAAATCGTCCTAGCGCATGCACATCGTGCATTGGTATTTCACGACTATATTTCACGGCTACGTTTTCGATAATTTATTTATAATATTGAAAATATTTCCAAAGGATCAAAATTAGCTATCCTTAATTAAAATCGGATAACGACATTTGTCTGTCTACACGACGGAACAATGTTTTTCAGTTTGAGGTTATATTGAGTTGAACACTTTTGATAAAATGTTTGTAAATGTAAAATAAAATTTGAGTTTAGGTAACCAATAATAGATAGAATTTTACATGCCGATTACAGATCATTCGTTCTCAGCTTACTTATCCCTTTTTTATTTTTATGATTTTGAATTACAAATGTTAAATATAATCTCAACTTGACTAAATGAATCATCTGATTGATATTTCCTATCTTTTATATATTTTTAGTTTTTGTACGAACGTTCTAATTTAATTTTAAATTTACAAATAAGTTATCAATTAATTGCTTAAATGATAAAAAATAAGTAAACTCCTGAATTATTTACAGACGTTATTTGACATAATCATCATGTAATTTTTCTCGATATTTCAGTTAAACATTTTGGATGTTACAGAGTAACATCACACTTTTTATTATCTATAGAAACTGACTTTGAACGTCTAGATTGGTGTCCTATAGTTAAACTTAAAATGTGATAACCCTGAACATCTAGATGTTACGTTTAAACGTTCATTTTTCTCCGTGTATAACTTTATTTTTCAATTAAATATTAATCATTTCCAAATTACAGTAAATTCATATCCCAATAAGAAAAACCTAGCACCTACTTTGAGTATAACATGTTTTCCAATCAGAATTTAAAAAAAAACGAAGTGTCGATCTGGAAATGATTTTTTACTCAGGAGTGATTCGTTTTTCCTCTAACTAGGAAAAGAAATTAACTTCGACGCAGGAATTCTATATATTAAAGTCGCACCGAAAATTTTTAACACTGATGTAATATCTTTTCCCGTAAAACACTATCTGAATATTAGTGCAAACTAAAATTGCACCTAATTTTACTGATTCACATCTGGAATAAATTACTTGATTTTCAGTGAGTTTCCTGCACTGATTTCAGAGTGAATAATTCTTACCATTTCTAGAATCGCAGAAGTCTATTCTTGTTAGGTTAACTAAGGAACATTTTACTGTAATTTTCAAAATTTTTATTAGCTATTAGTATATTCTAAATAATCTCGAATATTGACAGTTAAAGTTACAGTTTTTATTCAATGCAAATCAGTTTTTGCCATTTCAACTAAATTCGGTTGATTACAAAAAAATTTCACATTTCTTTATACTAATGTTACTGAATCACTGTTATATTCAATGTGATAATATTTTGCAATAATTCTACTCCGAAATTTTCACTTCATTCTGTCTAGACTCAATTGTATAATGCTGCATTCATAATTATAACATATTTTTCACCAACACTTATCTCGAAAGAAACATAATAAAAAAACATCACAAACCGTCAAGCAAGGGTGTCGGTTGAACATTGATAGGCTGATGATGATGCTGCTGCTGCGGGTGCGAGTGATGACGTGCAGAATTCATTTGTAACAAATGAGATCTGGCCTGCTGATGCGAAAGGGTCGGTGAAGGTGGCTCCCAAGGTCTCGATACCGTGCTACCCGGTGCAGCGTCTTCGTCTTGACAACATATCTTTCTTCCCGCGGGATTTGCACTAGGCACATTACCAACAATAACAGCATGTGCAACGTTATTATTATTATTATTAAGACTACTATTATTATTATTGCTACTCTCATTGTCATTACTCGAATTCCGCAACGCGCCCGTCGCAGGGCTTGCACTACCACTGCCACTGCCACTTGCACTGCCAATTACATCAATAACCATCTCGTTGATTACAGCCGCTGGTTTGGGAGTTCCCGGAAGTGTCGCAATACCACCACCGATCATCATCACCAGTTTCTCGTTTCTCCTTCAGATACCACCACCTTACCCCCTCGATTTCACTCCACCACCCTTTCAGCTCTAAACTAGCTTCACCTTCACCCTCGGTTAGGAATTTCTTATCCACCGGATCTGACCTTCTCCAGTTCCAAGCATCTCACCCAGAATTATCCGTACTCAAAATCACTGATGTTATTTCTGATGAAACCTGATTCTATACCCCGAGTTCACAAACGGTCACCATAAACCAAATACCCATTTCTTACTTTATCGTCCAAGTTCGTCTTAACGATATCAAAAGATTGCTTTGACTGTCTGATAAGAAAGTAAAGTACGCAAGCGCAATACTGACCACGCGGGTGGGGCCACTCAGGGAGAAGGGTAGTGCCCCCAAAGTCTAGTTCGTTAGGTTGGGTGTTGGTCTACACTCTAGATCTTCACCCGCTGGGTACCCGTGACTGCTCGCGCTCCGCCGGATTCGAGCGGATTGGCTTCCGTTCAGAGTTTCGAAGCTCAACCGGACAGCCTGCTCTTCCCCCCCTCTCCCCCGTCCAGTATCCACAAAGAACCACGCGCTTCGCTACCACTCCACTTACCACCCACCTTAACCATAAGAATACCTCCCGTGCCCCTTCTACTGTTCCCGCAGCATTAGCCACTGTGCAGTGCGCACGGTTCCCAAAGGTGAGATCAAGATTTAAGGCGCTCGCTTCAAGAACGATATGCGTATGTGTGTGGGTGTGCTTGTTCTGGGATTACGTGTTTAGTCGGGGGAAGCAGTCCACCGCGAGAAAGGGTATTAGGCGCGCACTACACTGCGCATCGCGACTACTTGCGCTACGCCCCCCGCCCACCGACCATTATCGGACGATCGACCAATTGGGTGACCTCGTGAACGCCCATCTATCCGTCACCCACTCATACCCCACCAACCCCACACCCAGTGTAACCAGTGAGCAATACCAACTATCTCAACCCCCTTCTCACAGGTAGAGAGTTTCATTAACACTTGAGCCTCTCTATCTCGGCTTTGGTGTGGATTTTCCATTATCACTGTCTCGAAGCCTGTAGGATATCATTCTTTTAGCTTCTAGCAGATGATGAGGAAGAGAACCAGAGACTGCTTCTTCCTTGTAGTTGGACTTACCACTTCGCCGATGCCACAAGCAATTATTAATCCCGCAATCGTACGTCAATCATTATCAAATCGTGTCCGGCTGCATGGGAAGGCCGAGCACGTTCGTCTTCGCAGAGAAGGCTGGAGACAAGACAAGAACTGCATTAGGAAACAGAAAAAGGTTTCAGCTTCTTCAAGAACGATGATAATATTACACTCAGAGCAAAGATTGAGTTCATTCAACAAAACAGTTTATTCAACCCAATTTCTTCGTTGAAACTAAAAAATTTGGTCAGCGCAAATAAACCTTTGGTTATTTTTAAGAACGCAGTGTATCGTCGTCTCGAAATTCGGGATGACCAGTGCAATATTTTTCATAAGCTTGGCTAGTCGTCTCGAATTTTCGGCTGGGGGCGGGAAGGCACCCCTGTGACTGGCCACATAAATAATATTGTTCCAAACCCCCCTAATTTTTCAGGACGACTAGACGCAGCCTTTCAGAAACACAACGAATTAATTTGGTCAATTCGAAGTAATTATTCAGTTGAGCAGGTTTATTTGATTCAACCAAATAAATGTGTTAAGAGGAATATATTATTTATGAGAAAATGATTTGGTTAAAGTAATGAAATAGTATGGTTGATTCTACCAAATACTTCCATTAACTACACTAAACATACCGAAACAGATGATGCCAGCCCACGCCGGTTACCAGTTTGCATGTCGAAAAGTTTCTCATCGTGCGTCGGGTCGCGAATTCGTAAAAAAATTGGTGACACGAACGACACTAACAATGTCAACGTTTTTAAAAAACTGGGATCTGAAACAGTATGCAGGACATTTTGAACGTAAGTACAACCTTTAGTTCGCAGGGTTCACACCGTTGTAGGCAATCTAGCCTCGAAATTCATCTACCAAAATATTTATTACTATCAACCAAACTTCATCAAATAAAAAATTTTTGTTAAATCAACCAAAAGCATTTGATTGACCATATAGCAATCCATTTATTTGTTTGATCCAACCAAATTTTTGTTGAATCAACCAAACTTTTTTCCGAGTGTAAGTGTTGGCAGGCAGGTCTATGGAAGGAAGAAAGGCCATGGATTTGTGATGCGGGATTAGTAGAGCTTTCACGTATATATGTACACGGAAAAAACTGAAGGGTCCAAGATAGAGAGTCGAAATTCGAAAAAGAGGCTCTGATAAGCTAGGTCAGGGGTCTCCATAATCCACAGGTGCAGCTGACCCAGGATTGACTGGCCATTTTCAGGATCTAACAGTTTTTTTCAATGGCGAACTGAGAGAAAATGTATGACCCCTTGAAAGAAAATATTAGTTGGAAGGGTGTGTTTCCTAAACCTAAACCTCGAGGGCCCCATGCTTTCTTCTGTGCACGATGCAACTCTTTAAAGCACTTTGACTTAAAAAGAATGGGGATCCTTCTTGACAGTTCTGTGTCAAGGCTGAGTAGATCCGACCTACCCTAGCCCTGGTCGGGTAAACTGGCAAGGGCCATACATGGCGTGTAACGCTTTTGCAGATCTTTGCCCCACTGAGGGAAAACTTGTCAGGGCCTGTTCAATTTTTCTGGGCTATGCCTCACTTTTGAAAATTATAATAATAATAAACAAAAACTTTCCTTATGAAGGAAATTTATTTTATTTAGTATAATGTTACTGAAAATACATAAAAGATTATAATTGTTCAGTCTTTGATGCTACAAACAAACTTTTGTTTAAGACCAACAAAATTTTAGCAATTTCTTCCAATTGTGACTCTTTAAATTATGCAATTTTACTAAACTTTCGTGAAACAATTTGCGTGATAAAATCTATAATGTAGCAATTTTAAAAATTAATTTTAGCCTATAAATATTGTAGAAGAACACTGTAAAAACTATGGTTCCATTTTATTTGAGCATCATTTTTTTAGCGTCCTGTTATAACACCAAATCATCTTTTTTTGAAGCCTTCATTCGTGCTATTTTACTTTGCTAACTTCAGATTGAAAAGTGGTACGTACTAGCGAACTAAAATACGAACGGCAATTTTTTTAATTTCTTGCAACTTCAAGCTTTAGAGAAACAGAAAACATTTGAAACAGAAAAAATTTGATTCTCACTTCGGTCCTGTTTCGATCTAAAAAAGTTGTACTCAAACGTCGTTTTGTAGCATCAAAATAAAGTGGCATTAGAATAGAGCCACTCGAGAGTACATTTTTGGAGAACTGTTTCAATACCGCGAACCGTGTGGAAAAATTTCGTGGCAGTCTTGAATCATGCTAAGGCCAGTACAGTTTTTCTCAAGCCTGCCTATTCACGCAACACTAGCCTGGCGCTACACTGGCGTCGTCTAGTTTTGCTACGTATTTGATTCAAACCTTTCTGCTGTCTAGTCCCAGTCGTTGCGCTATCTAGGAGTTCGTTACGAATTTGAATATATAAAAATTGTCCAGATTTTAGCTAGTTTCTAGACAGAATCACGTTTTCGACTTGAAAAAAAATTACAGAAGTGAATTCAGAAAATAATAATTATTCAGATAATTAATTATACACTTCTACATATTTTAGATAGTAAACAATAATTGTTGAAGGTGAAAGAAATCTTAATACGAGAACTGTATTCTCAAGAACGATTTTTTTCAAGAATGTTTAGAAACATTTTCTTTTAATTGAATTACATAGTGAAGTTATAATAAATTTATATTTAATTCATAATAATCATAATATGTAGAATGCTATGTATAATATTAATGATATTCCAGAAAATCAAATATTATTATAAATGATTTATTCAATTTATTTTAATTATTTATTGGTTGCGTGAATGATAATAAAGCCTCACGTATTAATTATCATTTGAAATAATAAACAATCATTATTTCGTAGCCTAATCGCAAGTATAAAATCATACAAACTTCATTTTTTTCAATGATTTATTCACATAACAAGCACTTTTATTGTTTAAAAATTGTTCATGTTTTATTGAAATAAATATTAGGATGTACTAAATTGAAATTCATATCCGACCAAAATGAAAAAAAAATTAACTTTTAGATGGCCGAGGTGTTAAGGCGACGGGACAAAGTTACAACAATATAATAGGAAGTTACATCAGAAGTTCGACACCCGGCGTATGTACAAGTGATATGCGGAAACTTATTTCTTCATTTTTTCGTGTACAAAAACTTTTTTTATATTTTTAATTAACTGGAAAATCTATATATTGGACTTTTATGGCATAAAAAATAATTATTCAATATAATTATTCATTATTTTTTATCAAAATAGCCGATCTGTCTAGAAACTAGTCGATCCGAGCGTTACATCCCAGTCTAGCCACTGGACAGACAGCCTGTGGCGCGCCAATGTCGACTCAAGGCGGACTAGACAGAAACAGTAAAGCGCCACGAAATTTTTCTACACGGGAAACTAGCCTTGAAATCATACTTTTTTTTTTACAGTGAAGGTTAATGTTAATCAGAAGAAAAAATTGGGAAAATTATCATAAAAACATTTCCACAAATGATACAAAACCAGTTTTTCGTCAAATATAAGCTTTTAATTAAACAAATATAATCATTAATATCACTAATTACCATGTGCCATGCCATGTGCTCGTGGAACGGAAGAAGCCATTTTGCCATGTAATAGACTTCGCTGATTTTCATTGATTAATATCTACTATCTGTAATTAATCCTTAGCACAAAAGAATCCAGACAATCTGATTTACTAATTTGTTGTCTCTAATTATTTAATACTTTACTTAATCGTAAAGGAATTTATGTTTCGTTGTTACAGTTAAACACATGAAATTCGACTTTATTCGAGCTGCATATGCATGGATAAGTTACATCGGTTCCGATACGGTGGCGCTGCAATGAGAAATTCACAACGGGCGCAGTACTGTGCCAGTACTGGCTAGTACTGGCGCGTTACTGGCGGCCAGTGCTGGTGCCTGTACTGGCATATCTCTGGGATGATAACGCTATTCTGTACTGGGGTGCCAGTGCTGGCCCAGTACTGAATATTGATACTGGCACAGTACTGCCACAATAGGAAATTCACAACAGTTGCAGTACTGTGCCAGTACTGGCATATCTCTGGGATGATAAAGCCATTCTGTACTGGGGTGCCAGTGCTGGCCCAGTACTGAAAATTGTTACTGGCGCAGTACTGCCACAATAGAAAATTCACAATAGGCACAGTACTGTGCCAGTACTGGTGCCTGTACTGGCATATGTCTGGTATGATAACAGTATTATGGTGTTGCTCCAGTGCTTCGTTGTTTCTCAAGTCAAGCTCTTTTTCCTCGTTCTCTATCCGCCGCGCCCCGTGTGGAAAAATTTCGTGGCGCTTTACTGTTTCTGTCTAGTCCACCTTGAGTCGACATAGGCGCGCCACAGGCTGTCTGTCCAGTGGCTAGACTGGGATGTAACGCTCGGATCGACTAGTTTCTAGACAGATCGACTATTTTGATAAAAAATAATAAATAATAAAATTGAATGATTATTTTTTATGTCATAAAAGTCCAATATATAGATTTTGCAGTTAATTAAAAATATAAAAAAAGTTTTTGTACACGAAAAAATGAAGAAGTAAGTTTCCGCATATCACTTGTAGTACATACGCCGGGTGTCGAACTTCTGATGTAACTTCCTATTATATTGTTGTAACTTTGTCCCGTCGCCTTAACACCTCGGCCATCTAAAAGTTAAGTTTTTTTCCATTTTGGTCGGATATGAATTTCAATTCAGTACATCCTAATATTTATTTCAATAAAACATGAACCATTTTTAAACAATAATAGTGCTTGATATGTGAATAAATCATTGAAAAAAATAAAGTTTGTATGATTTTACTTGCGATTAGGCTACGAAATAATGATTGTTTATTATTTCAAATAATAATTAACACGTGAGGCTTCATAATCATTCGCGCAACCAATAAATAATTTAAGTGAATTGAATAAATCATTTGTAATAATATTTGATTTTCTGGAATATAATTAATATTATACATAGCATTATAGATATTATGATTATTATGAATTAAATATAAATTTATTATAAATTTACTATATAATTCAATTAAAAGGAAATGTTTTTAAACATTCTTGAAAAAAATCGTTCTTGAGAATACAGTTCTCGTATTAAGATTTCTTCCACCTTCAACAATTATTGTTAACTATCTAAAACATGTAGTAATGAA
Organism: Andricus quercusramuli; assembly: GCA_932178445.1. Lineage (NCBI taxonomy): Eukaryota > Metazoa > Arthropoda > Insecta > Hymenoptera > Cynipidae > Andricus > Andricus quercusramuli. Next base: position 70,075 of record CAKNXH010056883.1, read on the forward strand.
TAATTAATTATTGCTTTAGTATTTGTGCAGTTGTGTATTGTAATTTCCTAAATCTTTTATTCAAAAATTATTATTTTTTGAATTCACTTCTGTAATTTTTTTTCAAGTCCAAAACGTGATTCTGTCTAGAAACTAGCTAAAATCTGGACAATTTGTATATATTTAAATTCGTAACGAACTCCTAGATAGCGCCAAGACTGGGACTAGACAGCAGAAAGGTATGAATCGAACACGTAGTAAAACTAGACAGCGCCAGTGTAGCGCCAGACTAGTATTGCGAGAATAGACAGGCTTGAGAAAAACTGTACTGGCCTTAGCATGATTCAAGACTGCCACGAAATTTTTCCACACGGGGCCCGAAAACCAACGGCTCAGCTGACTTGAAAATTCCTTTTCATTAAGGTCCTGAAATTTTCCAGTTATCACTTCTGAAAATGAAAAATATGTAAATCTATAAAAAAAAGACTGAATTATTTTTTACAGAGAATATTAGTAGTGCCAGGAAGATTATTTTATCTCGTGAGTATTTGTAAGTCTGCGTCTTTGAGAAATCGAGTTTTTTCACTCCTTTGTTTTCTCTCCCAAAAGCACTGTACATAATCTGAAAATTTGTCGTCATAATGCCAGGAATGATCGCAGTTAAATTATCTGGTATGTTTACTGTGGTTTTTGAATTAAGCACCACAAAACACTTCTAAATAAGAATGAATTATTATATTAGAATAAACATAAAATATAATTTCACAGACTGACAAGTAATTCTCACCAGTTTTTTTACCATATAGATATTTATGAATCTGCGAAAAAAATCTGAATGTATCTACTTTTGAAATTTTCAATTTGAGGTTATAAATTGAACTTCAAACCCAAAGTTTAAATATTTCAGATATTTCAGAAAAGTTTTCAAAAATATCTGTAGGTTATGTCTTCATTTCATGATACTTTTATTTTAAACATTTTCTACTTATAAATGATACCAAATAATAATAAATGATAAAGTCATTTTTCCCCACGCTACCCTAACCTTTCACAAAATTGAATAGGGAAAAATTGCTACATTTGGTATGTGTTACATAATTTTTTAACTTACCTTACCAAAATGATGATGTCATAATGACTGGATAACACCACAATTAATAAATAAATCCACGATTCTTTCGTAACTATCCCAAGAAACACGCAGTATGGAAGATATATCGAACAAAAGCTCGAACTAGGGGATTCACACGTATGACGCATATCATATCCACGAACCCAAAAAGTCTGCTGAAGGCCCGGCGTAACGTAGGTTATCTGTCTTTCTCGCTCCTTAAGAAGCGCGAATATAA
>CAKNXH010056884.1:0-53217 GCA_932178445.1 Andricus quercusramuli
TCTAGAATTCGTCGACTGAATTGTTATTTATAATGAAAGTGCGACGTAAGGGTGGAACTTTTTCCAAAATCCAGTCTAAATAGTAGAAATTCAATGCTAGTGCAGTTAATTGTAGGTTAGGTCTGTTATTTGTTTGCTTAATTGATCTTTTTGACTTAAAATCCAGTTATACTTTTGATTTACTGGAAGAAGGTATCATGTTTTATTATTTAGAGTCGAAAATCCATGTTGAACTTATTTTGAATTTGTGTAAAATGGAATTATCTGATTTTTCTTGTAAGTGATTAACATGCATGTATATGAAATTTAATATAAATGCTCTTAATGGTGATTTCATATGATTGATATATTAATTTCAATACACATGGGTATATTAGATTTAATATTACTTTTAACAGTGTGCCCTAAATCGCTTATAATTAGTTCAGTCCAGTCTAGTTTTCAACACTGCTACTTAGTCCGAATTCTGTCGAACCGTTTACTTTAAGGTGCAGGTGCTGCACTCCGTTCAAATTTAAACCAATTTGTTTATTAAAAAAATTCTGCGTGTGTAAAGTTACTTCGAAAATTCGGTGAATTTCCGGAACGGGGACTCACATTGTGTGCAACACGTATTTTCTTCGGAATTTTTTGCTCGAATTTAGACTCATTATACAATTTGCTACATAATTGGGGGTTGGTTTACCGCCGCCTAATTTTCATATTTTTGTTGGATGGACTCTATTTTACTTCCTTCGTTTTAAAACTATTTTCCCAATTGTCTCTATGTATGGAAGGTATATATCATCATAGACACCAACTAAAAAGTGTTCAGGGGTAGCTATCCCCATTAATTTTTTGGCGAAACACGTCAAACTGATTTTTGTCCCAAGTGCAAAATATATATTTTTAAAATTGTTCTCATATGAATTCAGCATTCTTCAGCACATTTGAAAAATGTAGGGGTGGTTTACCCCCGCGTAATTTTTGATCCATGTTGGATGGACTCTATTCTACTTCCTTCGTTATAAAACTCATTTCCTAATTTTTTTTTGTGCATGGAAAGTTTATATTATTAAAGACGCAAAATAAAAAGTGTCAAGGGGTAGTTACCCCCATTAATTTTTGTTTTAATTCTTTTTGGCGAAACACGTCAACTTTATTTTTGTCTTAAGTGCAAAATATATATTTTTAAACATTTTTCTCCTACGAATTTAGCAATTTTCAGCACATTTGGAAATATGTAGGGGTGTTTTACCCCCGCGTAATTTTTTTATTCATATTGGATGGACTCTACTTTACTTCCTTCGTTATAAAACTGATTTTCCGATTTTTTCTGTATATGGAAAGTAAATATTATCATAGACACAAAATAAGAAGTGTTTAGGGGTAGCTATCCCCATTAATTTTCTCACAACATTTTTTTGTCGAAACACGTCAACTTTATTTCTGTCTTAAGTGCAAAATAGATTTTTTTAAAAGTGTTTCCTGTGAATTTAGAAATTTTCAGCACAACTTAAAAAATATGTAGGGGTGGTTTACCCCATTCATTTTTTTTTTTTTTGAGAAAATTACGTTATCCATCTTTCATCACGAGGAAACTTTTCCAGTAGGTTTGGTCGAAATCAATTTTGTTTTTATACACAAAACTATACAATCGACACTTGCGACCCCTATCTTTGAGGGGCTGTTTCACCCCCTTAAAGTGTTTTCCGCAATTAAAAAAACAAGTGTTGCTTAGTTTTTTGAGTACTACAACATATATCAGAGAGAATCTAATTGGCGAGGGACACCTGGAGTACCTTCTTTGTGAGCAGGCTGTACTAAGGCTACAAAGTCCATCGTGTAGTTAACATGATCGGCTCTCTTGGAGGTATGGAAGCTTCATTTATTAGCGAATTCAACAAGATTCCAGCTTGCCAGCGTGAGGATCATTCCATCGCGAACCGGATGCAAAAGGCTGTTCTTTTGGGATCACTTCATCTGGTCGGTCAACACTGTTCCTCATGACATTCTACAAAGATTGGTAGCTCTAAAAACGTATCCAGAGGTAAACCTTCATCTCCAACTGTCCCGCCTGCTGCGTAAGGTCATCAACGGCTGGAGACCTGACTCCAAGGAACAGTGTTCCCACATGTTATCTCGCGTAAATTTCCCGCTCTTGCTTACCTTATAGGACCGAATGAGGTACCATATACTGATGATCATTTAGACTCTATAAAAGATAAGTTAATACCGCTAACTCAGGAAATTAGGGCCTTTAATTTAAACAATCTTAAACAATCTGTCGATGACATCGAGAACGCAGTAGATTAAGTCAGTAGGGACAGACAAACACGTACCTGGAGTGAACATGCGACTAACTGGGTACACTACCTAGGTTACCTTGCTATTGCAATTGTCATAGCGTTCATAGGATACAAATGCAACGTGCTAGCGCTACTCTCTCAATGTATACCGAGACTGCGACTGTTGGATCTCGCACTTCGCGCACGATTATGTATTCACCTCGCGCTACGTGCTCGTACGTATTTACATCACGCTTCACGCTCGGTTTCTCTAGATTTTTGAACTTCGTGTTCAACTTTGATGGAAAGAAAAAGTTTATTTGCAAATATTATAAAATTATCGAAACCTCTACATGTGAAGTGATTGTTAAATTTGTTTTTATTTCAGAATGAAATAGAAATTTATTTACTCAAGGTTCTATCGACCTTAAGGAACACATTCTCATCCCGGCACTCGCGCTTCGCGCTCGATATGTGATTTCGAAATCATTTGAACCTTGCGTTCCAAGCTCGGTTCTGTGCACCGTATGATAGAAATGAAAAAGTCACGAATAAAACAAAAACTACGCATCCTATCAAAAAGTGGATAATAACAAATTTGGAGATCTATTTTGGGTGCATAATTCTGTTCAATTCATCTTTGGTATTATCTTGCATAGTTTGACAGCACAATGAAATTATTGATTTTTCATTATTTTTTTGTGTGATCAAAATTTGGATTTTTTATTTTTCAAAAAATTCAAAAAGTTGCTACATAAATATTGTAGGGTGTTCAAAAATAAACATTTTTCTCCTGTTGACTTTTTTTCATATCATGCGTTTTTCGGCATAAAATGTTCATTTACGTTTTTTTTTGTAATTTTGAAAATGCTACAATTCCTGTATTTTTCTTCTTATTCGAAAACGTCAGGAGGATAAATTGTTTGAGTTTTGAATTACTATGAATAGCCGTACATAGAATTTTTGAATTTTGAGAAAAAATGGTCTCAAAAATTTTCAAAATACTCTAACTTTTTGAATTTTGATCAAAATTAGCTGGTTAACAAACTTGTTCTTTCTTTTCAGGCCCTAAAAAAGTGTGCCAAAGCACAACCCAATCTGATTATTTTTTCAAAAGTTATCGTGCCTACAAACAGACAGACAGACTACAGGCAGACAGACATCTTGGTAAAAACCTTTTTTTCTAGCTCAGGGGCTCTCAAAACGTGGAGATTTGATGAAAACCGACCAATTCAAATTTTACATAAAACTAATACCTTCTCATTAGAATGAGAATGTAATAAAGAAGTCCTGTCTCACAGTTCAGGTATTTATACAAAGAAAAGGTCTATTATTCTCCAGGCCATCACACTTCTTCAGGAAATATAATTAGCCGAATTCTAAATGTAGATGCGTAACATAAGTTCGACACAATCTGTTCTTTCAGAGAACTGATATCGGTCCGCATCGGTATTTTATAAACACGAGACCGTACGCGCGCTGAAGCGCGCGCGTTTTACTCATTTCGATTAATGACAGTTTTGAAAATTCTATCTGATGATTAAAGTTTTTCAATTATTTAAGATTCTTATAAAAGTACATATGCCTAAAAATCATGAAAAAAATAGTGTAATAACAATTAAATACATTCAATATTATTGCTATGTACATCGTATTCAAACTATAATCTATTTAAACAATTCTGTCAACACGTAATTTTTAACCAAATCACTTTGGCGTTGTTTTCCTAAGAAAATCCTTAATGCTTGCCCAGACCTAACTCGCGAAAACGCCACATACAATTCTCCATGATTAAATACATCTTTACGAAGATCTACTCCGATGTTATCGAAAGTTTGTCCCTGACTTTTGTTTAATAGTCATTGCAAATGCCAATTTTATTGGAAATTGGCTACGTTTGAAAGTAAATGGATAAGCATCTTCACAGTACAGTGTGATACGATGGATGAATACAATTTCTCGTGCTTTATCACCTGTTGAAATTCTACATCGCAAAAGATTATTTGCAAGCTCTAGTAACTGCAAGCGCGTCCCGTTACAAAGACCTTCGTCAATACTAAGGTTACGAATCAGCATGACAATGCAATTATTTCTTAATCTTAATTCATGCGGTGGAATATTTGGTGGATTCAATGTGTTTAAATATTCTGGCAGTATTGCGTCGGTGATATCCCCATTATCACAGTTTTCAACATTATCAACACTGGTATAAAGTCGTTCTGTATTTTTGTCTAATAGCTCAACTACTCTGGAATTGATTTCCTCGACATCAACATTTCGTGCTAACTTGTTGCCCAGGCAGAGTACGCATATTCTCTGTCAATGACAATAAGAAGAATTTTTTCCAAAGTGAACTGAATTTAATTCATAAGTTTACCAACTCACTGCGAGTTGCATGAGTGTTTACAGGCAGTAATTGTCTAAAATCTCCTCCTAGAATCATAATTTTCCCACCAAATGGCAAATCAACATTCATAAAATCACGTAGTGTACGATCTGCCAATTCCAAAGAATACCTAGGGGCCATTGGAGCTTCGTCCCAAATAAAGACATCAACTTGTCGCAAGTATTGTGCATCTTCAGATTGGCTTTTTATACGTCAAACAGAATCGGAGAACAGAGGAACTGGCATACCAAAAGTCATATGTACAGTTTTTCTATAAGGAAGTAATATCGCAGCAATACCTGTGAATGCCATTGAATAGTTTAATTTTCGTTAAAAAACAACGAATCTCCTAGAAAACAGTTGAATTTCTACTAAATTGTTTGAATTTTCTACCCAAAAATATGAAATTTCAAGAAATGTTAATTTTCAGCCTAACAGATAAATTTTCAGTTAAAGAAATTGATTTTAATCTCCAAAAAAGTAAATTAAAAAAAAATCTGTTCACTTTTCAACCAATGAGTTGCATTTTCAATCAAAGTAAAATCTTATCTTTGTATTTTTTTTAAACTTGTCAATCATATTTGAATTTTGAAAGGTTTCATTGATTTCATTTTTTTCATGCAAGCTGTTATTATAATCGTACATTTCATGATTGAAAAGTGCAATTAATGTATTCTATAAAATATGTGACATATATTTATAAATCTGTCGGACGCAAGCCGAGGGCACCGATAGAGGAGGTGAGCCAAGCTTTTGAAATCGGCGCCACAGTCACGCGCAAGCGCGCAATCAGGAAGGAAAGTTGCAGGCGTATCCCTAGACGCTTGTTTAAACGACACGTGCGTAGAGTTCTTAAATGCTCAAGAATTTATGTTAAGCAAATGCTCCCGAGAGTATGCTCAGCATTCACGCTCAAACAGAGCATTTATAGAGCATTTAAGAGAATTTAAAGCATTTATTGCTTAAACAAATATATATCATAATTAATACATATATTTTTACAAAAACATTTTAGAGTGAAATTAATATATACTTTTTTTAAATTACAGATTTGCTACTGGTCAGGTAATTCCAGAAGATCGGAGAATGTCAGGAAAAACCTGGCAGATTTAGGGAATTTTCGATAAATTGAAGTTGAAATTAATTTTATTATTATGGTTAAAATTCGCCACTATTTGGTTGAAAATTAATCTGTTTTGGTTGAGGATTCAAACAATTTTGTATAAAATCCATGTAGAAAATTTTATAGAAAATACCAAAAACTATTTTTGGTATAAAATCAAAATCCTTTTTGTGGTCGAAATATAATATATCACGTTTTTCGTTGAGAATTCATACCTTTTGGTAGAAAATTCAACTACTTAGTTGGAAGTGAAACTACTTTGTTAAAAATTTATTTATTCGGTTGATGATTCACCATTTTAGTTAAAATCTCCCTCTTTTATTGAAAATTTAATTCTTTTGTTGACAATAATGTTTCCTAGATGATACTTAATTATTTTAACTGAAAATTTAACTCGTACATGTTTGGTTTAAAATTTATCTTCTTAAGTTGAAGATTCAAATTTTTGGTTTAAAATTTCTGTATTTTGTTGAAAATTCAAATGTTGTGGGAGAATATTTCATTTTTTTTGTGACTAATTCATCTTTTTGGTTGAAAATTCCTTGAAAAATTAAAATATTTGTTTGAAACTTCCTGTACTTTGTTTAAAAATTCATCTATTTTGTAAGAAAATTCATATTATCGGTTGAAAATTGATCGTTTTGATTTGAAACTTGTATTTCTCTTATTTAGAATTAATTTTTCAAGCTGGAAATATAACTGTTCAATTTTTTGTCGATAATTCATCTTTTTGACAAAAATGTAGTCCTCTTGGTTATAAATTATACTATTTCGTTGAAAATTTACTTTAATTTGATTGGAAATTAAGATTTTAACTGAAAATTTAAATAGGTATCCTATTTTTAGTTGAAAATTTATCTGTTTTAGGTTAAAATTCAACTATTTGTTGAAAGTCCGTCTTTTTTGGTAAAAGAGTACTCTCATTAGTTGAAATTTCACCTTTTTGGTTGAAAATTTAACAGTTTTGTTGACAATTCGTTTGTTTTTTGTTTGAAAATTTATTTTAGGAACTGAAAATTATCCTAATTTATTTTTGTGGAAAACTATTTGGTTGAAAATTCTTTTTTATTTGTTGATAGAGAAAATTTATGTTTTGGGTTGAAAAATCCACTGTTCGGTCAAAAATTCATATTTTCGGTTGAAAATTCATCATTGTGATTGAAAATTAATTTCTTCGGTTGAAAATTTGTTTCTTTTTGGATGAAAATTAATTTTTTTAACAGAAGATATAACTATTCCATTTTCGCTTGAAAATTTATATTTTTAGTTAAAAATTAATTAATTTCGCTGAAAACTCGTTTTTTCTAAATATACTTCTGTAACTGAAAATTGAAATATTATATTTTTGGTTTGTAAATTTATCTTTTTTGGTTTAAAATTGAATTACGTCGTTAAAAAATAATTTTTTTGTTATCAAAAAAGCACATTTTTTTCTTAGTTGAAAATTATACTATTTTGTTTAAAATGTACTTTAATTTTATTGAAGATTAATTTTTTCGGTGAAAATTGAACTATTTTTGGAAATTAATGTATTTGGTTCAAAATTAAATGTTTAAAATTGAAGATTCATCATTTTAGTTGAAAAATCACTTGAACTATTCTATTTTTTGTTAAGAATTCATTTCTTTCATTGGAAAAAAACTATTTCGTTGAAAATTCGTTTTTTTTTGTTGATAGAAAATTCATCTTTTGGATTGAAAAGTCTACTATTTGGTCAAAATTTAATATTTTTGTTCAAAATTCATCATTGTGATTGAAAATTAATTTCTTTCGCTTGAAAATTTATATTTTCAGTTAAAAATTAATTAATTTTACTGAAAACTCGTTTTTTTAAATATTCTGCTCTAACTGCAAATTTGGAATATTATATGTTTGGTTTGTAAATTTATCTTTTTTAGTTTCAGATTGAATTATTTTGTTGAGAATTCATTTTTTTGATTGAAAATTGATTGTCCCAACTAAAAATTTAATTGTTACGTTTTTTGTTAAAAAATAATTTGTTTCAGTGAAAAAAAATATCTTGTTGAAATTTTTTTTTTCTGTTGAACATTTATTTTTCTGACATTTCAACTGTTCTAATTTTGGTTAAAAATTGATTTTTTTCAGATGAAATTCGTGTGATTTGTTTAAAATGAGTCTTTTTGATAGAAAATTAATGTTTTGAGTTGAATTTAAAGCGATGCATTTTCCCGCGAAATTTAAACAATGTAATTATTATTATTGAAAGTAGAAAATACGATTGTTTAAATCCTAATTCAAAATGCTCAAAAATGCTCATTAAATTCTAAAAGCACATAAAGGTCGAGCATATTCTCGAGCATATTCTCATGCTCGTGAGAATTTCTCCGAGCACTTAAACTCTTTAGAACACTACACTTGTGCGTGCTTCTCAACTGTCGCTTTATCCACTGCAGTGTTCCCAATGAAGAATTTTTTAAAGTAGCAGTTCCGTTTTTAATCGATAAAAGCACCGCGTTTCGAAGAAGCTTTACACTAACAAAGCCGACACGTTTCGAAAAATTTTGTGTCCTGCAGTGGGACTCAGATGCTGTTTCGAAGTAGAAAATCGAACAAACCTCTCTTTCTATCTCCATACATTAGAAAAAGAGGTCCGTTCGATTTTCGACACGCTATCGGAATCTCACTGCTGCTCAGCTGTTGTTACAACCGGAAAAGGATCGACATATGTAGTACTGGACCATGAAACCATAATTAACAAAATATAACCATCAATATAAATCATGTAATTATATGACTGATAAACCATACTAATATCATTATTGTTTCTTGGTTTATCATAGTAAATAATAATATTATCCATAAATACAATTATTTAAAGAAAACAAATTCAAATGAGGACGCGGAATTTCCGAACAGCAAGTATCGATTGTCGAAAATCACAATCGATAACTACACGACGAATCAGAAGAGCGGAAAAAGCGTTACGATCTTTCGACTTAGACTCAATGACTGATTTATTGGTTTACCATAGTAAATGATAATATAATACATAAATAAAATTATTCAATGAAACCAAATTCAAATGAGGAGCCGGAATTTCCGAACGGCAAGTATCGATTGTCGAAAATCACAATCGATAACTACACGACGAATTAGAAGTGCGGAAAAGGCGTTACGATATTTCGACTTCGACTCAATCATCTTTTTAGGATAGGAACGCTTGACTAAGCAGGCAAAGGAGAGAATGCGTTTTAGGAAATAAAATAGTTTGCAAAATTAATCAATACATTTTTTAAATATACAAAATTATGTACTTTTACAAAAATTTTAGGTTGAAACGCTACGACTGAAGGATTTTACATCGTAATTGAAACATTCAAATTAAAAAATGTCATTTATGCATTAAAAATTTAAAAAAAATGAAAAAATTCAACTTCTTAAGTTTGCATTCAGAACTCTAAAATTTTAATGATTCGAGGCTTTTTTTATTTTGAATAATTTAATTTCAATTGGTTCATTTTTAAATATTCAATTTTTACTCTTTTATTTTATATTTATTATAACAGACATAGCGAACCTCAAAGCGTGTCCAGAGTTCTTTCAGAGAAATTTGTGAGTGTTCAAAATTATATCATATTTTCAAACTATTTTAACTTAAAAGCAGTACAATCTAGTGATTATAAGTTGTTTCTTGAAAAATTTTTAATTAAAATATCATCTACAAATTAAAAATTAAAAAAAATTAAAGAATGCAAATTTTAAAGTTTACATTCAGCACCCTGAAATTCGAACGATTCAAGGTTTATTTTATTTTAAATAATTGAATTTTATTTAGTTCATTTTTTAATGTTTGATTTTTAATTTCTTATTTTAAATAAACAGTCAAATATTGTTAAATATTGAAACAAAAATTTTTTAATTAAAAATTGTAAAACTGAATGCTTAAAAAATTGAGTATTTTAGAATGCAATAATATTTGAATCGGATTTGAAATTGAATAAAAGCATTTAATAATGAATATATTAATCAAAATGTTTTTGAAAATTAAAAAAAGATTACTAAGGCTTTCGAATTTAAATAGTTCCATTTTTAACGTGAAAAACTATAGATTATTCAATTATGAACAGATTCATAATCTATGCAAAAGTTTCTAGACCTATCTTTTTTAATATTCTATAAAAGCACTCTAGTTTTGAAAATATTCAACTCTAAATTCACTTCCAATTACTACACGGAACCTGATAAAATTATGCGCCTAATGGTCTTAAATTGAAAGCAATATATTAATTTCATTGGAAGTTATTTAAAAAAATACAAATTTTAATGTTTCCGAAAGATGTTAATAAATCAGAAAGCAATTAATATTTTTTAATCTCTTTGCACCCGTTTTAAAGATAATTTTCTTAATTATTTCAATGTCTTGATAAGATATTTCTAGAATTTTTCTCTCGATACAATCAAAACCTATAAGCTTAATTTAAAGAACTTATCAATATTGATATAAAGTCAGGTTTTCATAACTGAATTAAAACAAATTATTAGAACAGTATTCTAACAGACTTGCAGAAAATTATATTAAAAATTAACTCAAAAACAATAAAAAATTGGTTATTTCCGAATTTATTTATATTTTCCGAAAACATTAACATTTGACGTTTTTTCAAACAACTTCTAATAAAATTAACAGTTTACATTTTATTATTATTCAAACTATTTATAATTTAATTTATTTATGTTTATTATTAATTTATTTAATTTATATTTATTATATATTTATTATTTATTTATACTACATGCGCGTGAGTTATTATTTGCTATGTGTAAGATTTCAATTTTAGTGAACGTTTACCGAAGATGTTTAAACATAAATCTGTCTTGGGTCGTAGTTTGCGACGCACGTGTTTTATTTTAGTATTCGAGTTTTAGTCTATTTTAAGGCAATAAAAGGTCCTTCAAAATGAGCATTTAACTGAAAAAAGTTCAAATAGAAGTCGAAAAATTACAATTTCAGAAGCTTGGAACGTCACACGGTTGGGACACTGCATTTGACTTCGTTAAACATTTCATGAAAACTTAGCTCGTAACTAATATTTTTTGTTGACTCTTTCACATTTTGTTCTCAAGGGTTCAAGTAATAATATAGTAGGTCATGCAGATTGAAAAAAATATCATGAACACTTTCATAAATAAATATGTAGCCTTAGTTACGTTACACGCGGCGATGTCTGTTTCGAGGTTGTTATGAGATGGAAATAGTTAAACAAATAATGCAATATACTGTGAACAGCGTAATTATGATAAAATTATCTAACTCCTTATATAAAAATAATCTCGAAAATGAATATATTGTATCATAAACAAACATTTGATCATTGATCTAGTAAGCGAGTTAATACTTGGAAATTTACGGTAATGATAATTTTTTAATGTTTTTTGATGATGATAATGTTTTGTCCTTTGAAAAACAATGAGATTTCAAGAGTTTCCTAGATTTCCCGATTTCTGGAGAATTGCCCATCTGAGGACGCATCTGTGTTATCCCCTGCGTGCACGCCGTGCAGAAAAATCCGCAGGCGGTGCGACGCATGTGCGTCGCATCGTGCGCGCACTTTACTATCTGGGCTCTTGATTGCGCAAAGTGGAAATCACACTTTTCACCATGAGTATAACCGAAAAATTCATTTTTATGAAAAAAATTCATCAAATTAATATGCACCGCGTTGTTGTATACAATATAAAGGAGAATAGCTAATAATCCGGCACGAATATTCGAGAAATTGTTCACTTTTGTTACAGCATCAATATTATTATTGGGCGATAGTTTTCACACACTGGCAGCCATGATGGATTTTAGAGGGAACTCTAATATTATTGTACTTTATAATATTATACTTTATACGAAATCTTTGGAAAAATACCTAATATTGTTAAATGATAAGTTATAGAATTAGGATATCTTTGAGACATCCTTAGCATATAAAATTAGGACATAAATGGGATATCCGCAGGATATTTTGAGATATCCTTGGGACGATATCATTCGGAATATTCTTAGGATATCCTGTTAAATGTCCAGGATATCCTGGGAATTAAATGAGATATCCCGCCCATATCTTATGCTGTGAGAGTAAAACCGGGTAAACATATTCGGTCTTGATTTTGTCTTGGGTAAAGACTAATCCAAGACAATTTCAAATTATTCAAAAGTTTGACAAATATGTCAAACAACAATTTACTAATAGGATGTATTATGAACAAGTCTCAGAACGTGTACAGATAATTATAAAAAATAAGGTTCTGGAACTAACCTCAATTTTTCAGGATTTTGATAATAACTTATCAGGTTTTTATACTTTTTAATCAAAAAAATTATTCAAAATTTTTACATGTTTTCAGGTTTTTATATTTATAATATTGTCTAAAAAAATGTTTGGATAAACACGCATGTAATTATGTTACAATTAATACTTGCAAATGTTTTCTTGGCACTTATCTAAAGATAATATTGCAAATAGGATGCACATATCACCCAGATACTTATCAAAAATAAGTTCATTATACCCTCGTTACCTATAACCAAAGGTTATCTGAGGAAGATGCCATATATAATAAATATGAGCATAATCTTATTATGTACCATTGAATACTTTAATATTCTATATACAATACCTTCTTATTCAATAATGCTATGTTTTTAATTCATTTAGAATTTATATTCAGTGAAAAATATTATTCATTTTACTTTTGGAATTATGGACAATTAAAAAATTAAAATTAAAATTAAAATTTTTAAATTGTTTTTTAAATCAATTATTGCAATATTTTTGAAAATTCTATCCTCTCTTTATAAGTTAATTTTTGTGATTTAATTTCATTGAAATACTTACTTATAGTATATGAGTTCTCCTTGTTTGAATATAATGATATATTGTTTATTAAAAATTGTTTTTGTTTATGTTTTTATTATGTTTCATTAATTAAACTAACAATTTTACAAAAGTTTCGAATTCTTCACAATAATTCTTTATTCAAGGTTAAAACTGTTTCACTTATAAATAAAATAAATTAATTTTTCGATCAAAATTCAGTATTAGGGGGGGGGGGGGGGGTAGGAAAAAATATAATTTTTCATAGTACATATTTGATTGAAGATTTTTCAATCATTAAAAAATTTTGTTAATAAACAATAATAGTTTTTTTTTAATTTATCAATCATTACTATTATTAATTGTTGATTATAAACTTGTCTAAGTGTTTATTCATCTTTTTATAATTTTCAAAAGAATACAAAATTTAATATTTTCAAATTTCTTTAAAACTGCACTTTTCTCGTAGGTCAAAAGAAATTATCGTGAACACGTGTTTATTTTTATAAGTATTTCTGTTATGGAACGAATTGTAGTCGTTTGTAAACTTCGAGTAATAAGAGGGGTGAAACTATGTAAAAAAAATTTGCCTCGTTTTTAATTCTTTCTCTGTGTTAAGGTAAAAGTCCATATTATGGAACATTGTCCTAGTTTATGAAACATATGATAAAAATCTAAATTACAAATAATTTTTAAATGATATCGTATTTAAAATAATAACTTTTTGATTTTTAATAACTAATGTATTGATAACGTTAATTTATTCCTGAAAATGTCTTCAAATGTAGAGAAAAAGAAATAGATTAAATGCCCGTGTCAGGTTGCATGAAAGAAAACGGTCTATTGGAGTAAAACAGTTACGTCTGTCATTGCGATTGTTTCAACTTTTTGAAATATATATCAATGATTCAAAAATACTTGAAACATGTCAATCAAAAGTTTAACTTATTATCTACCTATTGATAAAGAATTTTAAGTTTTTTGATAGAGTATTTATTTTTTATTTAGGTGTTTCATAAATGGTACACAAATTTTTTAATAGTCCGTATTTATGGAACAGTATATTCAGTGTTCCATGTCCCCCGTACGCTCATTTCTATAAGTGGTCCGTAATTATGAAACAGCGAGACGTGAGAGAAATATTTATTTAACTTAGTGTTAATAATTGTTAAATATTTATAAAAAAAGCAGTTCATGCAAAATAAATGTTAGTACGGTGTATATATCTATAAATTTGCATTTAGGTAAGTACTGAGATTTAAAAATTTCATCAAAATAAAAAACTAACCTCAAAAATTTGTAAGTTGGATCATAACTATTGATTGGTGTAAATCAAATCAATAATTTTCTATTTCAGATCAGAATTCCAATTGCGTGAACATGGGAAAAACTACCAAAATATGTCAAAAAAATAAATCGAGAAAAAAAAGTAATGACACCAGTTACAAGGCTCCAAAAAAGGGTGTAGTTTTAGTTAATACGTGTAAGTTTTCAAAAAAAAAGAAATCATTGCGTATAAATTATACTCCTGATGATGTAGCTAACGCTTTGAAAGCTGTCGATACGGGTGTTTCGCTGAGAAAAGCTGCTCCAGCATACGGAGTGCCTATTGCTACGCTTTCCAGAAAAAAAGGAAACCCTGAGACATCCAAACAAAAAACTGGACCACCAACAGTATTTTCTGATACTGAAGAACAAAAAATTGTAGACTGGATTCTATTCAGAGCTAAGCGAGGGTTACCAGTAACTAAAACAGAACTATTAGATTCTATCCAACAATATGTGAATCAATCATACAAAAAAAATCCATTTATTGACGGCCGGCCGAGTCGACACTGGTATGAGGGTTTTCGAAAACGACACCCTCAATTGTCAATCAGAAAACCACAAAATTTAACTCACAGTAGAGCAGCAGTAACTGGTGATGACCTGAAAGATTGGTTTGATGAACAAGCGAAGTATTTAAGTGACAAAAAATTAATGGATATTCCTTCTACCAGAATTTTCAACTGTGACGAGACTTATGTAAGTTTATGCCCTCCATCAGAGAAGGTATTATTAGATAGAGGTAGCCGTTCTGCTTACAAGGTAGTAGATTCTGAGAAAGAAGGCTTCACTGTTTTGTTCATGTACAGTGCTAATGGTGATCGTGCACCCCCCATGCTGATGTTTCCTTACAAATCAGAAGTCCCAGAGAAAATTGTTAAAAATTGTTCAGAAGGTTGGGTTATCGGCCTCTCAGATAATGGGTGGATGACTTCTGAGTCATTCTATGAGTATATAACGAATATATTTTATCCATGGTTAGTGAAACAAGGAACTGAGTTTCCAATTGTATTATATTTAGATAATCATTCCTCACACATGACTATGCCTCTGGTTACATTTTGTCGCGAAAAGGGTATTGAGTTGATTGGACTTGTTCCCAACTCAACACACATAATGCAACCACTCGACATTAGTTTTTTCCACCCGTTCAAAGAAACTTGGAAGAAAGCTGTACCAAGATGGAAAAATTCTAAAAATGTTGCCCGAGTAAAGAAAGAAGATTTTCCATTGGTTTTACAGTTTGCTTTAGACAGTATGAAAGAAGAAAAGAATGCTGTTATCAGTGGATTCAAGGCTGCAGGCTTGTATCCTTTCGATCCTTCAGCTGTTGACTATGATGTTTTTAATAAAAGAAAAAAATCAAAAACAACTGTTACTGAAGAAATAATGCAAGACAAATTGACTAAAGATAAACAAAAACATCTATCAACTTTCGAAAACAATTTATCAAAGGATATTTTGGAGGACTTTAATAGTGCTTGGTTGAATCAGACGTGGCCCAGGGATTTACAAATGAGAGGCTTGTACCAGTACTGGCTCGATATCAGTGGAAAACCTGGTAAAAGAATTAACAACACTTTATTTTAATAAATATTTGTACGATATTCATTGAACATTGTTACCGAGAACTATATTTTAAATTAATGAATTTTTCTATGTCGATTTTTTAATGGATTTTCATATTAATATTTTTTATGTTAAAGCATTTTTTTATAGACATTCATATTGATAATTATATTTTTAAGATTTTTTGGTTTAATTTGTATAATTTGGTAAATAGGTTTCCATGAAAAAGGTAAACCATCTGTTAAAGAAGTGACTTTGGTAAACATACATTTCAATAGAATAAGATAAGAACAGTCAGAAAATAATTTGATTAATAATCAAGCCTCGATTTCAAATGATAAAATTAACGATGATATGAATTTAAACGATAAAAGTTATTCTTCTAACCAAGAGTTTCCTCCTCTGATAAATAATCCTACTCTAAACGAAGCAGCATTTCCTGAATTACTATATGAAATTATAGTAGAAAATGAACCTTTAGAAGTTGTCTCTCAAGCTCAGTCAGTCAGTGATGAGAGTACCCGAGTCGAAGTTTTCAATTTCGTTTGAATTTCTATTTTCAAGACCTAGTCGAAAATGAAACGAAATCGAAAAGAAAATGAAACGAAAGTTCTGTCAAGTCTGGCAATGGAGATTTCACTCTCGCCTCACTCTCGAAACTTGCGAGGATTTCCCAATTCGCAATTTTCGAAGGTGAGGCGAGAGTAAGCTTTCATTGTCTTTACTTTCTGTTCACTCTCCATTCACTCTCTTCTTAATTTCTACCCGATCGCTCTCCACTCTCGTTTTTTACATTTTTATTCACAAGGATGTACAGTAAGAATATATATATAAGAATAGTAAAAAAAAGTTCTTATAACAAATTTGCTTTATTAATTAGCATTCTTCTGAGTTAAGAAATGTTTGTGTACAAAATACCTCACAACTTCAAAATTGGTTTCAGCACGTTGTACAAAGTTTCCACAAAATTTGGAATCTTCAACAAAAAAATGACTGTTCAAAGAAGTATTTCAACTTTTAAAAAATGGTGGTATTTTCCTGACGAAAAAAGATGAATTCTCAACGAAAAATGTAATAGTTGATATAATAACCAAAATAGAATTTAATTCAATATAAAAAACAGTAGAATTCATTCAAAAAAGACGATTTTTTAACAAAATAGGTTCTTTTTTATCCAAATTGTTGAGCTATTAAGACAAATTTTTACAGAGCAGTTGAATTTTC
Source organism: Andricus quercusramuli (assembly GCA_932178445.1). Taxonomy (NCBI): domain Eukaryota; kingdom Metazoa; phylum Arthropoda; class Insecta; order Hymenoptera; family Cynipidae; genus Andricus; species Andricus quercusramuli. The sequence goes on from CAKNXH010056884.1 coordinate 16,723, forward strand.
AACCAGTAAATATGGATTTTTAACAAAAAAATTATATTTCAACCAAATACTTGAGTTTTCTACCGAAACAAGGGAATTTTCAACCCAAAAAGATGAATTTTCAACAGAATAAATACAATTTTAACCAAAAAGATGCATTTTCAAATTATAGTATAAATTTTTTAACAAAAGGGTGATTTTCAATAAAGAAGATTAATTTTCTACCATAAAAGACGAATTTTCAACTAAAATAATAAATCTTCAACAAAAAAGTAAAGTTTCAACAAAAATTGTTTAAATTTTAATCCAATTTTCAACCAAAGAAGATAAATTCTTATCGAAAAATATATTACACAGTTTGATATTTGAACAGAAAAAGATTCAAATTTTAAATAGAGAACTAGCAATTTAGCTAAATTCAATTTCATTGATTTCCATTCATGTTATCAATAATTTGCGTTTTTTTACAAAAAAAAAAAGTTTAATTGCGTATTTTCGATAAAATTTCTATCTATATGTCGTTCAAAATTTCAATTTTTTTAGTACAACACTTTTTTGTCAATTATTTTCAAAGTGAACAAAAAATATTGCGATCCTCAAAAACAATTGTGATGAATTCAAACTGTTTTCAAATTTTTTGATACCAACTCTGATAAATTGACTTATTAATATAAATTGAAAATTCATGTTACCAATAATTTGCGTTTTTTACAAAAACAAAAAAATAGTTTAATTGCATATTTTATACTTAATATCTCGTTGAAATTTTAAATTTTTCTTATAGTGCAACACTTTTTTTCCAATTATTCTCGAAGTGAACAAAAGAGATTGCGATCTTTGAAAACAGTTGTAATGAATTTAAAATGTTTTCAAATTTTTGGATAACAACTTTAATAAATTGTCTTCTCAATATTAACTGAAAATTCATGTTACCAATACTTTGTGATTAAAAAAAAAAGTTTAATTGCATATTTTCGATGATATTCTTTTTCTTATAGTACAACGTTTTTTTGTAAATTATTTTCAAAGAGTACAAAAAAGATTGCGATCTTTAAAAACAATTGCAACGACTTTAAATTATTTTCAAATTTTTTTACAACAACGTCAATACATTGTTTTCAATAAAATAGCTCTTTGCCAAAAACAACGCACTTATATCCGTTTTTATAATATAAAAAGCACAAAATTTCACATTTTTCACACTTTCCCCATGCATTTGAATACTTTTCGGCCTAAAAGTACAGCCAGCGCCTCCCTCGACGGTACTCAACATTTCCGTCACTTTCATTTCAGAGTGTCACGGCCCTGTTTCATACATATAAAGTGTGAGGTTATGTTCGCGAAAACGATTTTTAAATGTTATATTATCACACGGAAAATGGTAAAAATACAAACTAATTAGGATAATACAAACAAAATTTTAACCCGTAACTGCTAAAACTATATACTTGAAAAATCCTCACTTTATTTTGGAACGAGGAAAACATGAGGAAACCCGCGAAGATTTTCAACTTCCTCGCGGATTTCCTCGTGTTCCTCGTCCAAAAATAACACGAGGATTTTCTTAAGGATTTTTTCAATACGCGACTTACCATTTTGTTTATAACAATCAGATGTAAAGATGCGAAGATGCTGTGTTGACAATCCCGCTTATTCAGCCGGTCGCTCCCGGTTAAATCGAGTTCGTCTGCTCCAGATACACTTTGTGTCACGTGACCACTACTTCTAGCGCGCACTATTCAAAATATGAAAAGAAAATTGGCTCTAAAATTAACCAAAAATGACTATAATTCTTTTTTGTAGCTACACTGAACTCAATTTTGCATTATATAACTTGTTGTGCTTTTCCGCGTACATATGTATCTTTCATAAATATAAAAATAATGTGAATATTGATCTTGTAAAGCGGAAATTGATACAAAATCTTTTTTCAGTCACGTAGATTAATTTTCAGTTACACATAAATGAATTTCACTTACCACCCACAGATACTTTAAATTTCAGTCATATGTAAATTAATTTCATGCAATTTACCAAAAACTTGAATACCACCTTATATTAGTTTTCGCTAGGACTAGGTTATATGTTGGAGAACGATAGTGCGCGAGCGTCGTGATAAGCTCATTGCCGGCCTTTTTGTTACTAGTACATTAAGGAGTAATAATTATTAACACTTCTTACAATTAGTGTATCAAAGAAAACACTTCTTTCTGGGGTCGCGGCAAAAAATGCTTATTCAATAAAGGCCTCATGTCAATACAAATAATTTTGGTGAAAACTTTTTAAGTGTTTCCTCTGTTAATGGGGTGCATTAAAATTGATGTAACTAAAAACAGAAATTTATTTAAATAATGTTAGTTTTATATTTTGTGTAAGTTTAGATATCCTCCACATTTTTCGAAAATGTTGAGAAAATTTTTCAGAAATTTTTATGTTATGAATTGCTGACCAGTTCCAGGTCTGAGCCAGACTAGACTGTCAGCACGATAAGAAAATAACATTGATTTTGAATAGTGTTTATTTTGTACAATTTATTATTATTTTGTATAATTTTATACATCCTGGCAATTTTTCAAATTTTTTTTTTTAAATTTGGCTGACTGACACTTAGAAATTTGTATGGTATGCTGACCAGTCCCAGATCTGGGCAGGACTAGACTGTCATGACTAGACGGTCTACATGACGCCAGATATGGCCAGATCAGACATCAGACTGCCAGAAGATTTTTCCACTAGGTGCGGGGTGTGGAGAGAAACTAAAAAAAATTAAAAGTTGTATTAGATCCATAACCTGCCCAGTTTATTCATCTGGAACAACAAAGAACTTTTAAGTTTGTCTGAGAAAAGAAAAAAATAAGACAAAACTAACTTCTAAGTCATCTCATAAAAAATGATAGTTCCGATAAGACGTCAATTTGAATCGAAACAGCCAAAATCTGAGAAAAATAACGTTCTTATGTTCTAAAGTAAAATTGGAATCAAATAATGATTTCTCATTGACAAATTAATTATTTCTGGACTGAAAGATTTATTTTTTTACTTAAAAATTTATTTTTAGAAAAAAATTTCGATATGCTGATTAGAAAGAATTTTTTTCAGACGAAATATCAATGTAAAATAATGTAATTAATAATTTGACACTAACTTCGAATGTTTCTACCTTCACCCCTTACTCGATTTTTAACTTTCCTACTCGTTCCACAATCGGTTCCGGCCTCAGTTTCGCTTGAATCTTTACTATGAGATATGGAGAGTATAAGGAAATTGAAACGAAACTTTTAACTTTAAATTTGGAGTCAAACTCTCGCCTCAATTTCTCAACACTATCGAATACTAGTAATGTAGAGTATAAGGAAATTGAAACGATATTTAAAACTTTGACTCGGGTAGTGATATGAATACACTCAATTTGGCTGATATTTTAAAAAATAACGTTGGCGATGAATTCATATTTGATTCAAATGTCTTGGACGCTGATAATCAAACAGGTTTGTAAACAAATTAGAAAACAATCTTTCGTACTTAATCTGCATTCAAGAATAAAAAAATTTTTTAATTTTTTTCTTCAGATTCTCTTGGTACTAATTCCGTTATTACAACTGCTACTACCACTGCTTTTGCTGTCCCAGCTATGGACAAACATTTAAAGGCTCAAAGATGTGAAATATTCAATGAATCAGTTGTTAGCAAAGAGAATTACTCTAAATCTGCTAATAAAAGTAAATAAAATAATATTTAAAAATTAATGTAAAGAAGTGTTAACGGTAATGATAATACTTGTGATATTTTTCAGTTGAAACTGATGTGGAAAACCCTTTTGACAACGCTTTTAAGATGCCAACTGATTACTTACAAAAAAAAAAAAGAATTAAAGTTGAGTCATCAGGCAAGTGCAAACTACCTTCTGCTGGTACATCTGATCAATGGATGCAATATCACTCGAAAAAAGCAACTGATCGTAAAATAAAAGAAGAAAAACAACAAAAAAGAAAACAATTACTAGAAGAGAAAAAACTCATAGCTGAAGAACGGAAAAAACTTCAAGAAAAAATGAAAGCAATACAACAAAAGATCAAAGAAGAATCGAAATAGTTTAATTTTAAATTCAATTTTGCGTACATCTGGTCTTTATTCCTTACTTAATAATCCAAAGATTGGAAACTGTTCTTATCATACTTATTTTGTAGGTGAATGTTTATTTATTGACTGTTAATTTGTTTAATTTTTAAATCTAACTATTAATACTTCTTCATAACATTGAACAACTTTTCATACTATGAATAAATGAATTAATAACTGAAAAATCATTTTTTAATCTAAATGTTTCAGTCCTTTTTGTGTTCCATAATTTGGGACATATCCGATGAAACACCCGTACATCTTGCTTTAAACTGTTCCATAAATACGGCCATGAGTACCTTTCTTTTTTTTTCATTCAATTTATTAATATTTTCAACTAAAACTCACTTTATGATAATTTCTATCGCTTCTCTAGATAGCAGGTAAACAATTAACTTGAAAAAATTCAATTATTCAACTCTACTTTCTTTTAAATAATATAAAATATACAACTCCTATTCATAAGATGTTCCGTAATATAGCCCTTTACCTTATCTCTTTTTCTCTCTCTTTTCTCCGGTTCTCTCTTTAACTAATGGCTTTTCCGAAAATCTGACAAATTCTGAGAGTTTCAATCTAAACTAAACCTCAGTATTTGTCGTGACTTTATACATGACGGATCGTGTATTCGTTTTCCTTTTCAACCTTTGGATTTTTGTCAAATAAAAGTGTAATTTGAGTGTTTTTTAAAGAAATTTTATAATATCTTTAGAAACTTGTTTTTTTTGTAACAATTAAAATTGTTCATTTTTAATAATTGTTAAAAACTTTAAATAGTGTCTTTCCCAGTGTGATAAGGACGAAAACGTATACAGGAGCCTTGGATTTACTCAAGGAATAAATACAAGGAGTTCTACAATTTTTTTTGGAATTTTCATAAGGAAAATAATGAGAAAATTATAGAAAAAAAGGTTAAAAATTTTTTCGATTATAAAGAGAGAAGGTAACAAAGCTATCAATTTAAAAAAGGACCTCTCAAGATATAACAAAGTTTGGGATAGAATAATTAATTGGCTAAAGTAATTTTCTTTGACTAAATAATAGAAAAATTTACATTCCATTAAAAACAATCAATTTCTCAATAAATAATTTTTTGTTTTTACATTAAACTCAATGAATTTATATTTTACACTGAATGTTAAACAAATGTTTTCTTTACAGGTATATTAATTACTGATACCTTTAGTTATCCCTATACAGAATCCCTGATGAGGAGGCTTAAATTGACCTCGAAACATGTTGGTCCCCTCGTAGTATAAAAAGGACGGAAAAAGGAAAAAGTGAGAGGTTGGTTTTTGGTTGACTTTTTCCCTTTTTCCCCTCTTTTTTCATTATGTTATTTGGTCTCTAATGAGCTAATTGTTTTGAATTTTATTTTTTGATGATGAATCTTTTTCTAGCTTTTTGCGAAAATTATTCAAGATAAAATGAACTTCATTTCCATCTGAATGCAAAAAAACTGAGAGATTTACAACTCGAAGACAGCCCAAAAGGTTCACAAGGCCTCTGAGGGTCATCACTAATCCGCTTTAAATTATACAGAATGTTTACGTTATTTATTTTCACATTAATAAGTTTTTATGTACTAATAAGTTTGTTTCTCTGCAATAATTGTGTTCTTTGGATGGAGAATTTAAAAATGTTGTCCATTATTTCCTGTCTCCAACAGTGCACTAGATACTTGTAGAAACTAACAGTTTTAATATTTTTATGGAAAATTTTATATGCCTGTAGTTGGTGAGACCGACAGGTTCCGATTTTTTATTTGAATATCAATTAATATAAAATCACAAGTTTTATTGTTTGTAAATTTATAATCCATAGCAGATGTCAACTTTTTGGTCCTGACTTATCTGGAAATGGCAGGCCCTGCCAGTAGTCATAGAAAGAAAACATAAATCATCCGGCCGTTACAGAGTTGCGGCCCGTGGGCACCGTATCATCCTGGCGATAGTCAATTCCGCCCTGGGTACCCGTGCAGAAATCGCCAAGTTTCTTCCCGGTTCCAGACTTGGGCCAGGCTGGGGGCCCCTAGCCTGGATCTAGCTCGAATTTTGCAATGGCTCGAGCTTGGGCCCAGCTAGTGTCAAAGTTCCAAAAATTGACGACAGATGGCGTAGTACTATTCTCTTTGTTTCCTTATTTCTTGCGAGTGTTGAGTGTAAATATTTACAAAGTGGCAAATTTGGTATAAATAAAAATCCGTAAAGTATCTTAATCAGTAATTTGAGTGATAGTTTGAGCCAAACTGAACTTATAAATTTTGTGTGAGTGATTGAGAATAGTAGTGATGCTGATGATTGATGATGGTCGATGAACAAAATACCAATCATCATTGAAGTTAAATTGATAAAAATGCCTCAAATAAAAAGCACTCTAAAAGACCAGAGGCATCGAGCACTTGTCAGTATCCCATATTTACGCGGTGAAAGTGCAAGTAAGTTCTTATATTAATTCTAAATAATATTTTTACATTAAGATTACACGTAACTTCTAACCTCAAATTGAGAAAACTTTTTCGTCGAATTATCAAGTGTAAAAATGTTGTTAATTTATGTAATGGTGTTTAAGACTTAGATTTATAAAATAAATATGGCGGACGTAAATTAAAAAATTATAGTATATAGATGATCATGACGCAGAAAGGTGGTAGAAATTTAGGACGCGCAAATCGAATGAGTGACTTTTTGAATTGACGTTTTGATTTTTTTTTCGATTTTTCAATATTACATATTCATTTGTTAACTTTAAATTTGAATAAAAAAATTTCTCCTTAATTTCGACTTTTAATTTTAAAATTAAAAATTGCTAGGAATCGATAATAAACTAGGGCCAAGCTTGGGCCAAGCTGGGCGATCGAGCCTGGCCCTGGCCAGATTTGGCGTTTCATTCAAGCTTGGCCCAGGCTAGATCGCCAGGCCAGGGCCTAGTTTTGCCAAGCCTGGGCCCTGTTTGGACCATGACCAAATTTCTACACGGGTACCTGCGAACGGATCACCCACTACAGTACTACACGGCTTTCTCTCATTCAGTTCATGTTAAAGTTTATGGAGAATTTTTCTGTATATCTTACTCAAATCCATTGCATTAGCTTTAATTTATTGTTGTAATATTTCATTGAACTTGGGAAATTCCGGAAGCTAAAATTTGGCCACATTTGAAAACTTATTAACTAGCATAATAAATTTTGTTTATTTTTTAAATATTCGCATTTTTAAAAATTACCCTCAAATAATTTTGTACTCTCAGTCCAAAAGTATGAATAGTGTCATTCCTAGATTAATTTTGAAACTCTATAACAAACAGCATACATTTTTTTCACTGCTCAACCAATTTGTTTATGGAAGTTATTTAAAAATACTATTTTAATACGTAAAAAGGAGAATATAAAGGATTTTCATGGAGTCAATCTCAAAAGTTTCGTTATTCAAATCTAACTTTAGAAATTTTGAACAGGGACTAAAAAAGAAAATTGCATTTGCTCAAGTGTCGGAAAAGATTTTTAAACTAGATTCAGCAAATTTTGAAAATAATCATTCTTCCTTTAAAAAATAATATGTTTGATATTACCGACTCTAGACGTTTTACCACTGGCACTTCTGTTTTTTTTTTATCAACTTATGCTTCGACCAAAACAGACTGATTTTTAAACCAAAAAAAGCAATTTTTAAAAAGAGAGTTGAATTTTTAACCAAGAAGGATTTTTTAATCGATAAAAAAACTCAGTGAAAATGTTAAATTGAAGAATCAATCAAAAAAGCTCTAAATTTCTATATTTAAAAGTACAGAGTTTGTTAGCATAAGAAACCGCAAAGGTGAAACGCTATATGATACAGGCAGGATGTTAGACGATTTGAAAGACTCTTTTAAAGAATTATTAGGAAATGAAGATACAGGGCAGCAGAACTTCGACATAGAACATAATGCAAAAGACTGCGTCACGGAGGTTAGAGATGGGCTAGAGTACATACCTCACAGGTTTTGCGAATTGTTAAATTTATATGTTTCGAGACGGAAGAAGTCCCAGACGATTGGAAAAAAGCGATTATACTACCAATATACAAAAGAAAGGGAGATAAAAGCAGCTGCAATAATCACAGAGGTATCAGCTTATTAAGTGCCGTGAGTAAAATATACTTCAAAATACTCATTCGTAGAGTAATGGGAATGACAGAAGAAAAGACATGGAAAGTCCAAAGTCGACTTATGCCAGGAAGATCAAGTACGGATAAAATATTTAGCTTAAGACGGATCACAGAAAAAAGTTTGAGAGTAGCAAAGAAAGTATTCTGTGCAATTGTTGATCTAGGAAAAGCATTTGACAAGGTAAATAGAAGTAATTTTTGGGAAGTCCTTAAAGAGTACGGAATCAATGGATGGCTCCTACAAGCAATCAAAACAATATATACAAGTAATAAAGCGACTGTAAGTGTTACTGGGAAACTGAGTGACTGGTTCGATATTATGCAAGGCGTTAAACGAGCATGCGTTATGTCCTCATGGCTCATTGAAGGTACGTGGGTAAGCTTTCGCAGATGACAAGATTGTTGAGGCAGAATCAATCGAGGACTTGCAAAGAATGTTGAATAAACTTAAGACAAGCATGAAGAACATGGGCCTAAAAATTACCGTAAATGAAATAAAAATCATGGTGTTTGAAGGAAGATGTGAGAAAACAATGTGCAACATTGTCCTAAATCATGAGAGATTAGAACAAGTTGATAAGTACGTATATCGGGGTAGCCTATTCACTATAGCAGCGGAAAAATAGATGGGGTGTTAGATAGGCGCAAAAATAAGGGTAAGAAGGGTATCAGTAGAGCAGGGTCCATTCTCAGCAGTAGAAACATATCAAAAAAAGCTGAAATGGCGATACATAATTCTATATTTGTACCGACTCTACTATACGGTAGCGCGACATGGACCTGCCAAGAAAAGGACAAGAGTAAAACTAACCCGATTGGCATGAAATCTCTACGCACAATATGCGAAAGACACTGATGGACAAAGTCCGAAACGAGATAATTCCTAATGAATGTGGTACAGGAAAGACACTAGTTGATATATGGGAAAGAAATCAGGTAACCCTTGCTTGCCACACCTCCGCGGAGTTAAAGTGTGGCACCGGAGGTGCCACACTGGGGTGTCGGCCACCCCAGCCATAAAAACTGTAATAAAGAGAATTAACTATTGGATATTGTTCTTTGAAAATTGGTGTGGAATTTCTCAAAAGCTTACTTCAAAAGATCATATGGATTTTATAGCTAAAAATTGATTTTAAGTACACTAAAATATGTGCAGAAGCAAAAAAATGAAAGAATTACAATTTTTACAAAAAAATGCATATTTTTTTTATCTTTGAATATTAAGGGCCAAAATTTGAGCTGAGCCTTTTACTGATGTGCCTCTATAAGAAAGAAAAAAATTAGTTCACAGGATCTTTCAAAGAAGGTATTGATTCTGAGGAATGAATGACGAAATTTCACGGAAAAATTGGTTATGCATTTCAGCCAAAAAATTATATTTTATACATGAAAAAGAAGAAAATCTTACATTATTTTCACTAAAAATGATAAGAAACATGATTTTGAGGAAACCCTAATCAATTTAAAGTATAATAGTAATTTTTGACACGCTGTGCGCAAAGCTCGCTTTTGCGCACGCTAGCGTATGCTAAATCAAGCTTTGCACACGTCTTATCAAAAAATTCCGTTTGATACATGTGCGAGATTTAGCCTTGTGTACATTTCACACAAGGCTAAAATCACATATTTTATTACTATATTCTTCACTCTGGAATCAAAAATATTCTCGTAAAAAAATTCAACCTGAAAAATCAATTTCGATCATACGCACCACACTGGGGTGTTTGACACCCCACGCAACTTTGAACAGTTACCACAGACACATAAACTAGTGCAGCGCTATGCCAATACCCTAAATAGGTACTGGCAGTCTCGAGTTATTGACAAATATTGATGTAAAGCGATTTCCTTCACGTTTAGGTACTTAAAATTAAATAAAAATTCTGGGATGTAATTCACCCCACGGTGGCAAGTAAGGGTTAAGGTGGTTCGGACATGTTGAAAGAATGAAAGATGAACGATTGACCAAACAAGTGTATAAAGGTAAAGTAAATGGCATAATGCCCAGAGGTAGACCGCCGAAAGAATGGTTACAATCTGTGAATGAGACACTCATCCGAAGAGACATGAAAAGCCATAGAAACACGAAAGCTTGTATGAAAAAATGCATGGACTTGAAGGAAACTATAGAAGTATGCCAGGATAGAAAAGTGTGGAGACAAATAGTTTATAAACAAAGTGACAGTAGAGTGAATGACACCTGAAACAATGACCTTAGATACTAATGGCGCCAAGTTGGGAACCACACATAACAATTTTGTGAGGCTCTTCGCTTGGGGTGATCGCTAGAGAGATTGATCAGCAACCTGGGTCGGAGCAGTGTTGCTGAACGAACGTGTCATTTGAATAGATACGACGAGAATTCTAGATCAATCTGAAAAATCTATACCCCCTACTTCACATTACTCCTTTCCTCACCGAGCAAATCACGCCTACCCCGAAAGGGAAATGGCTTCATGGTATATTGGTATATAATTTTAAGCAATTTTAAGCAACAAACATTAATTTATACATCAAAATTTGTTCTAAAATATTTTTAATATTCTCCTAGAAATTTCTTTTACAAAAATCAATTATAAATTTTCCAGGAATCTAACGCAAAGGAGGGGTTTCGATGAGGCCCTTCATCGCCCCCGCCGGGGGCGGCCACCCAAGTCATATTCTTTAGAGTTTATTATCGAGTTCATTCATATCTTTATTTATAATGTGGACAATATAAGGCTTCCAAAAATATATATACTTTTTGGGTAAATCGATAGGACCCTTATTGTTTTGCAAAAATACGTAATTTTTGTAGTTTTTGCGATCGTTATGTAGTTAACGTACAGATTAACTAATTTTTTTTACATTTTCTTCCCAAAACTTCAACTTAGCCCTCGATCTTCTTCTCGAAAGCCAAGTTGAAGCGTTGGAAAAAAAATAACAAAATCAGTCAATTATTACGTTATTAAATATTATACAAAATTCAATTTATTTATTTTTTGCCATGAGCACAATGTATTAACACGACGATTTTCGTGTATATAGTAGCTCATGTATTTGTGTATACCATATATGTGAAAATCATTTTGTTACTCGGTTGCGCTTTATACGAAATAACTACATAAAGATCACGAAAACTACAAAAATTGCGTATTTTTGCAAAACAAGCTAAGTTTAGCGTCTTTTACATAATAAGGGTCCTATCGATTAACATAAAAAGTAAATGTATTTTTGGAAGCCCTATATTGTCCACATTATAAAAAAAATAAGAATGATCTCGATAATAAACTTTAAAAAATATGATTCAGGAGGACCGATAATGGGCCTTATCGAAACCCCTTCTATTGTTATTATCTTCCAGATTTTATTGTGAAAGTTTTAAAAAATATTGTTTTAAATTCATTTAAAAAAATGTATATTTAGTTTTCCTAAGATTTTTGATACAATTTTTTTAGTCTTTTGGAACCTTATAAAATGCTTAGAAAGCTTCTAAGTTTTGTGTTCAGAATCTTCAAAGATCTACGTTTTGTTTTAAGATCCTTTCAAGTTTTAAATTATTTTGGAATCATATAAAAACTTCTAAATGTATCTTAAACTTACTCGAATTTTCTCCAGATTATTCATTGACTAAACATTTTTTCAATTTTTAATGAAAATTACGTTTTTTTTTAAATTAATTTTCTTTACCGAAAATTCTATCTAAATATGTTTGGTTGAATATTCATTTCTTTGTTTTGAAATTTCTTATTCTTAAATATTTCTGTGTGAATTCATTTATTTTGTTAAAAATTAATCTTTTGGGGTAGAAAATTAATCCTTTCGGTTCGAAAATTAACCTTTGTTTTTTATTTGTTTTGTGAAGAATAAATTTTCGTGATTGAAGACTCATTATTTTAGTAAAAAATTAATTTCTTTGGTCGAAAGTTTCACTTTTCTGTTGAAAATTCATTTTTATTTAGTTAAAATAAATTTTTGAACTGCAAATATAACTATTACATTTGTGCTTGATAATTTATCTTCTTGAGTTTGAACTGCTTTACAGGAAATTCGTATTTTTGGAATGAAAATTCAGCATTTTAATTGAGATTTGTTTTCTATATTGACTAAAAAATCTTTCTTGGTTCAAAATTCAAATCCTTTTTGAAAATTCCTATTTTGTGGCTTAAAAATTATTCTGTTTTGGTTGAGTCTCAAGTTAATAAAAAAAAACAAACAGAAGTTTCAGCAGTGAAACATCTGGAGCCGATAATATCAAACATATTATTTTCAAAAGGAAGAATGATTATTTTCAAAATTTGCCGAATTCAGTTTTAAAATTTTTTCCACACTTAAACAAATGCAATTTTCTATTTTGATCCCTGTTGAACATTTCTAAAGTTTTGAGATTGACTCCAAGAAAATCCTTTATATTCTGCTTTTTATGAATTTGAAATAGTATTTTTAATAACCTATCATAAAGAAATTGGTTAAGCAGTACACCAAATTATGATGTTTGTTAATGAGTTTCCAGATTGAGCTAGGAATTACACTACCCGTGTAGAAATTTGGTCATGGCCCAAACAGGGCCCAGGCTTGGCGAATCTAGGCCCTGGCCTGGCGATCTAGCCTGGGCCAAGCTTGAATGAAACGCCAAATCTGGCCAGGGCCAGGCTCGATCGCCCAGCTTGGCCCAGGCTTGGCCCATGCTTGGCCCTAGTTTATTATCGATTCCTAGCCATTTTTAATTTTTAAATTAAAAGTCGAAATTAAGGAGAAATTTTTTTTATTCAAATTTAAAGTTAACAAATGAATATGTAATATTTAAAAATTGAAAAAAAATCAAAACGTCAATTCAAAAAGTCACTCATTCGATTTGCGCGTCCTAAATTTCTACCACCTTTCTGCGTCATCATCATCTATACCCTGGCGGACCGGCCGAACGCAAACATTACGCTACAGCGTAACGGTAAAGTAATGCTAAAGTAATGGTAAAGTAATATGGCATTATAATTAATAAAGGAAACAAAATTAATATGTAAACTGTTGCAATTATAATAAAACGTTGAAATTTACGTTCAACGGTCATGCCGCAATTGCAACAAGTTGCTTTTGCAGCATTAAAAAATAAAAAAAACATAGTGACCGTCATTGCAGTCGGGCCCCTGCATATTGGCAACCCGCTAACGTGGCTTTAAGTGGGTTGCCAGTCTGCAGGGACCCGACTTGAATGACAGCCACTTTGTTTTTTTATTTTTTAACGCTGAGAAAGCAACTTGTTGCAATTACGGCATGACCATTTAATGTAAATTTTAACGTTTTATTATAATTGCAACAATTTACATATTAATTTTGTTTCCTTTATTAATTATAATGCCATATTACTTTAGCATTACTTTACCATTACTTTACCATTACGCTGTAGCGTAATGTTTGCGTTCGGCCGGTCCGCCAGGGTATACTATAATTTTTTAATTTACGTCCGCCATATTTGTTTTATAAATCTAAGTCTTAAACATCATCACATAAATTAACAACATTTTTACACTTGATAATTCGACGAAAAAGTTTTCTCAATTTGAGGTTAGAAGTTACGTGTAATCATAATGTAAAAATATTATTTAGAATTAATATAAGAACTTACTTGCACTTTCACCGCGTAAATATGGGATACTGACGAGTGCTCGATGCCTCTGGTCTTTTAGAGTGCTTTTTATTTGAGGCATTTTTATCAATTTAATTTCAATGGTGATTTGTATTTTGTTCATCGACCATCATCAATCAGCAGCATCACTACTATTCTCAATCACTCACACAAAATTTATAAGTTCAGTTTGGCTCAAACTATCACTCAAATTACTGGTTAAGATACTTTACGAATTTTTATTTATACCAAATTTGCCACTTTGTAAAGATTTACACTCAACACTCGCAAGTAATAAGGAAACAAAGAGAATAGTACTACGCCATCTGTCGCCAATTTGTGGAACTTTGACACTAGCTGGGCCCAAGCTCGAGCCATTGCAAAATTCGAGTTAGATCCAGGCTAGGGGCCCCCAGCCTGGCCCAAGTCTGGATTGTTTGAGAAATAAACCAAATTTATAATGCTAGTTAATAAGTTTTCAAATGTGGCCAAATTTTAGCTTCCGGAATTTCCGATGATAAGTTAAATATTGCACTAATAACTTGAAGCTACTGAAGTGGATTTGAGTAAAGTATACTGAAAAATTTTCCATACAATTTTCCATAAACTCGAACATTTATTCTTTAATTTTCAACTTCTTAGGTGGAACAAAATATCTTTGGAATCGTTATAATTCGCCGATTTGGAATATTAAATTCACAAATTACCAATTGATCAATTTAAAAAATATTATATTCGGAATTTTAGTCCTCATTAGGTACAAAGCACTCCCGCTGACCAGGATCGACGGCATCAGTTCGGCAGAATGAGGGGAACCGTGTAATGGGGGAACATTTCGCAGGTACTTGGGGCGGAATTGTCATCTCCCTAATAATTCTTCCGTATCTCCAGAATAGTTTACCTAGTCTTGCGTTGTCACAACTACAGCCATAATAATATCTCCAATGTTTAGCTGGTGAGACGGAACCAGACATCATGCTTTTGAAGACATATTAAAGGCATTCAAGACAAAATCAAGACTAAATATTTTTACATTTCATGAAAAAGGCAGTTACAGATTTTCTTGTTTTGCACGGCAATTTTTTGCGTTTCAAGCTACCCAGTAAGAAAACTAATTGGGACGAATTGAGAAAGATGCGCTAGAAGCCTCCATAAAAAGTGATTTAACCTCCAAGTCTGCTCTAATTGCACGAAATGTTCCTACTGTATCATTTTCAAATTTTTAGGTGAAACAGAATATCATTGGAATCGTTATAGTTCGCAGATTCAGAGCTGACCTGAAACTGAAGTTTCAGGTTATGTTTTTCTCATATATGTATTCGCTACGATGCTTGCGATTGGCCAGAGTGCCCCATGGTGGGGACTGGTCGAACTTCATTGGCCTTTTTTGGACCTTTCTTGGACGTACTTCTTTACAAAAGATCCGATAACAGGTTAGCACATGCCCTAGTAGCAAGATAACTGCAGACTGGCGCAAGCTGGGCGCCAGAGAAAGAAGAATCTGTTTGCAGCCTGGCACCCGGCTGGTTCCGCTCTGGCGTGCTGTTCTATCACCAGAGACTGGTGTAGCAGCTCCTGGCCCAGACTGGTCATGATATACACCAGACAAAATTGAAATAACGTAAAATGGTACTAAATAGGTTTCTGTAATGATTTAACACTATATTTTGGTCCTTTCTGGGAGAATATACTGCGGAGACGTCACACTATTCCAGGAGACACACTGACATATTATAAAGATAACCTGTCGTCGTATAAGCTTGCATGCTTGCATGTTTCGTCATACTTGTGAATCGTACAAATTTCCGATTGCTAGATTTTCAATTTCATTATTTACATTCTACATTAATTACTAGTGTTTAAATTAAAACCAGAATCTGGTTCCTTTATTCACCAGATTCTGTTTTTCGTCTGGTCTGATCATTTCTCCCGCCAGTCTGGTCGACTGTAGGGAGCAGATGCTGAGCTAGACTCTGGCCTCATGTCATACAAGGCAGACGTTGCTACTAGGGTGAAGTTTATAGAAAACCCACGCATACAAACATATACCTGCATGCCTCCTCCAACACCACCCATCTCAAAAACAAGTGGTCATCAACTCCCTTGTATACAGAGCTGTCTCCATAACAGATAAAGAAAACTTACAAAAGGAACTACAAAATGTTAATACAAACCGATTACACGAAGAAACAAATTAATAAGGCGATAAGAAATTATACTAAAAAAAAACAAGTCAAGACAACCTACTAAAGAAAGAGAGAGAAAAACGACCACCATCCTACCGTACATTCAAGGTATCACAGAACAAATAGGAAGAATTCTCAACAAACACAACATCCAAACTATATTCAAAGTAGTCCGGCTATGGGATCGATCGGATGAAAAATCATCAAAATCAGTTTTTTTTTCACGGAGAAATATGTCCTCTTTCACATAGTGCCTTTTTTAGGGGCCCTTTCCAGGTTAAAATCTGAATTATCGCTGTTTGAAGACGTGTCAAATAACATGGGATCTTATGGAGAGGCCATTCGCGGGCTCCAAAAATGGTTAATTTTGGCTTTAAAACACGTTGAATATTCAATAATATCGGTTGGTGTTAACCAAACCAAACTCCGTTCTTAGACTGTTGTCGATAAAATCCAAGTTATCAATTTTTTTGTCTTTACAGTCTTATAAAAAACAACACATTGTAATTCTGGTGTCAACATTTTAATAAGATCGACGTTTCTGCTCGGCTTTGAGCCATTCTCAAGATCTAAACAAAATAGTTTTTAAAAAATTTTACATAAAATGAACAAAAGTTAATCAAAGTCGAAACAACGAATTGAATAAATATATATGGTAAAAACTAAAAACAATTACCTGAATTCGATCAAAATTGTCAGAAAAACATTAATAAAAGAACTGACATCACGTCAATAATTTCGTAGTCAATTAATAAAACAAATCAGTTTAAAATCAAAAGATCTTTAATACTCTAACGAGATATTAAAGATCAACAACATATGTACTACATTTTTAACAATAAGTCAAACGGCAACATTTAACGACGATGTCATGAAGATAACATTGAACGAACAGACGGGTGTTTACAATAAGCAAACCTACAAATTCACTTTACAATTATATCGATGGTAACATCAAAACAGACCCAAATGAGGCAAACGCGCCAAATGTCAAATATTTGAAAGCAAGACGGGTGTAAATTATTAAAGAAATATGATCGAAATTATTTCAATATACTTTGATAAATTTTATTAATATTGAACGTTTCAATCTGTAAACTTATCGATTCTTTGTGAAATTTATTAATGAAGATGGACTCTAAAATACTTTGATTACCCACTAAACAATCTCTTTTGTGTTCAGCTATTCCATCTTCTAATCTCCTGCCAGTTTCACCAATATAGAACTTTTTGCAACCCTTACAAGTGATACGATAAACGACACCCGACAAACAATCAATACTATCGAAATGTTTTTTTTTTGTTAATTGAAAATTTATCTAAAGAAGAAATACAGTCAAACCTCGTTTATCGAGACACTCATTTATCGTGATCTTCACTTATCGGGATCTTGTAACCTCGTTTATCGGTACATATTGTTCCCCTTCCAGCCACCGCTCCTTATACATAAGCACTTGAAGTGGGGTGAGGTGAGAGCGTGGTGAGAGTAGCGGGAATTAAAAATTTTTTTTGATCATTTGCGATCAAACCTGATGTTGAGTTCTCTATTATCTATAGAAATAAAGCACAGTCTTTTATGTATATAAATCGTTTATATTTAACACCTGTCGTTCCACTTCACTAACTGTCTACAGAGAGAATGATCGAAGTATCGATCTCAAGATCGCACCCTACCGTGCACTTGCGCACTTACAGGCTAGGTACAGAAGGGAGGTTGCACCGAGTAGTGCTACCCTCATTCATATTCCAACACTCCCTCCCGAGGTCAACCTCTCCTCTTAAATATTTTCCGTTCGTTTAATCAGAAAGACCTTATTTCGTAGACTATAGTTATTTCATTTCGTAAAGCACACTTTAAAATCATAATGTTGTGAAATGTCAGTATTCGCATTTATTCAATAAAATTCATATATTAGCGTCACTCAAGTCCTTAGGTCCTTCAGCTGCTCTTCAAAGCATATTTATATATTGTCTCCCAAGTCCTTAAGTTCTCTTGTTGCCCTTCAAAGCATTGCTTGTCTAGTTGCCTGTGAACAATCAATGAACATTTTAGTAATTATACAATGCATTTTATTTATTTACAGTCGTTCATATTATTTCTTTTCAGTCGTTCATATTATTTATTTACAGTCGTTCATATTGTTTATTTACAGTCGTTCATAATTCAGAATTTTATCACGTATTAGTGTATGCGTTTCATAGCACAATGCTTTCGTCATTATATGTGCCCACTGTTCTTTCGTTGACACCCATTTTATTTCTACTCTGTTTTCTTTTACACATTCCTTGACATAATCTTCTTTGATTTCTGTCATGTGTCGTAATTTGTTTCCCCCACTCGTTTTTGCACATGTTTCCGCTGCCTTGTTATCACACATCAGTAAAGCAGGGAGAAAACTGTCGTTTAATATTCGCTTCAAGGATTTGTTAATGGACACGATCTCTTGACACGCATAACTCATAGCTAAATATTCAGCCTGACAGGTAGATAAAGATACATAACTTCGCTTCTAAGTCTTCCATGCAATAGTGTCACCGAATAGTCGGATGACATAACTACATGTAGAAATTGAGTGATTACAGTCTGCAAAGCTAGCGTCAGAATAAGCAACCAGATCGTTTCGTCGACCGTAGTAATTTAGTCCTACTTTCGTTGTACCCTTTAAATATCTAAACACTCGTTTGACCATTTGCCATTCATATTCTGTCGGATTAATCTGATGCCTGCTCAAAACGTTTACTGCATATGCAATATCGGGCCTTGTTGCGCCTGCAAGGTACAGAAGACTACCTACTGCCTCCCGGTACGAAGCATCTATCGTTGTTTCGTTTGCCGTCGTTTCATTATTTGCGTTTGCATGACTTTGGGGCAGATTTTGATTTTCTTTTTCCCGCAGTTTGCGCTCTTTATTCTGAAACTGCTTTGTGATCATTGGTGTGTACTGTGGATGCGCGGTATCAAAGCCAAATTTAGTTAAAACGCGATTTATATATTTTTCTTGTTTAACGATCATACTCCTTGATTTACGGTCGCGTTTGATTTCTAACCCCAAGAATTCTATAGGTTCACCCAAGTCTGAAATTTCGAAAGCTTGCTTCAATTTGATTTTAATTTCTATCAACTTATCGTGATCATTACTTGCGAGGAGCATATCATCCACGTACAATACCAGTAATGCCATTTTATCATCGGAATGCCAGGTGAAAAGACACGGGTCGTGATCGTCACTTACCAAACCTGCTGAATTAGCTACTTCCGTGAATTTCTTATTCCACCTTTTTGGGCTAATTCGAAGACCATATAGTGCTCTCCTTAACTTACACACTTTCTTTTCTCGCACTTCATTCGTAACCCTTACTCCCTTGGGGATTTCCATAAATATGTGTTCGTCGATTTCCCCATTCAAGAATGCAGTTTTTATATCAAGCTGACAGACATCGAGATCAAGATAGTTAATAATTCCCAAAACCGTTCGTACCAAAACTAGTCTCGAAACAGGAGCATATGTTTCCTTCAAATCGTAAACGTTTCTGTCTTTAAAACCCCTAATTACCAATCGTGCCTTGAATTTTTTATTACCGTTCGGCTCAAATTTCCGTTTGAATACCCATTTGGAATCGATTATGTTCGGTCGTTTTCCGGGCCTGTCGTTTTGTGGTCGATCTACCGATTCCCATACTTGATTTTTGTTCATCGAATTCAGTTCATCTTCGATGGCTGTGTTCCACTCTTTGTAATCTTTAGATGTCATTGCGTCCTCTATCGTTACTGGATCTTCGTTTAGGTTAGCAAAGGAAAAGTGCAACAATTCGTCCACGCCATCGTTTTCCGTTGCCTCTAATTCTCCGTCAATTGATGGACATTTTATTGTCTCGTTCACCATTGTTGTTACTGCTGCGTAAGCAAAACTTGTGTCGCGTAATTTTCGGCTTCGCGTATTATAAAGATTCTCTTGGGAATCTGTTTTTGGTTTTGAGTTCTTAGTGAACTCTTTTTCCCCTTCTAGAGGTCTTTTTCTTGGTCTTCCTCTCCCTCTTTTCGTCTCTCCCTCCGACCCTAACGGCTTTCCCTCCGATCTTAGCAGTTCTACCTCGTCTATTTTATTCTTTTCTTCAAACTTTAACTCTTCGTTTGTCAGGGACTGATCTTCTTTCGTGTTTATTTGAAATTTATCTCCGTAAGTCAATTTTTCGTTAAATTTTACGTCTCTTGATTCGTAAAATTTTCTCGTTTCAGGGCTCCAGAACTGGTAGCCCGTAGGCGTGTAGCCCACAAGAACGCCCCGTATCGCGCGCCTCTGGAATTTTGAATCTGGTTTTCGCGTTATTCTCCAATACGCTCAACATCCGAATCGTTTTATCTGGTTTAAATCGACTTTAAAATCTGGCGCAAATTTAGTTATAGGCGTTTCGTAATGAATGGATTTACTGGGAGTTCTATTATAAACATAGATTGCTGACCCGACCGCGGATTTTTGTCTGTATTGTTCGATTGAACCGTTCCGCGGTGCCATTATGTTGTGGTGTATCTGGACAAATAGGTTGCCCTTCAATACCTTCTCTATTTAACACTTCGTCAGTGTACCCACCTGTAAATTCTGTGCCTTTATCCGATCGCAGGTAGCACACCTTTTCATTTTTTCCTGAAAGATTTCTGGAACTTAATAGAAATTGCTCTAGACAATGACCTGTCATATCTTTATTTTTCATTGGATAGGCCATTGCCATTGGCGAATAATCATCAATAAAAACTACAATGTACTGATAGCCTGAAGGGTATGTTATTGGGGAAATTTTCCTCATCAAATCAGAGGGAATAATCTGTAACGGTCGTTTGGCGCGTTCACGTTCGGTTCTGAAAGGTAATCGTTGTAATTTTGACATAGCACAAATTTTGCAATCTAGGATCGATCTATCAAAATTCAAATTTTGCAATTCTTTGATTTCAGTACAAATAATTTGAAGCTTTTTGAGATAGTCAAGTGATGCGTGACCCATTCGTATATGCCACAACATCGCTTTATTTGACTTAATAAAATCATTATAAGAGTTTGAAAAAGGTGAATCATAATCTAACAAATCAACCGTCGGCAACTCGTCGATATTAACTATTTTCCTGTCTAACATCGTTGTATCAAAATTAGAAGTTAATAATTTAGTGTATTCTTTTTCGTTTATTGATTTTTCTGAACTTTTGCCTGTCGTTTTTCCAATCATTGGAACAACTTCGTTTTCTATTTCTTGTGTTTCTTGATTGTTTGTAACCCCCGGTTGTAATATTCGTTCCGATTCGGGTAGTTCTTTCGTCTGTTGTTCACTTTTACTTCCCGCTTCTAGCTCGCTTTTCTTACCGGTTTCAGATGGTTTTGTGTTTTCTGATCTTTCCTCAACAGTTTCAGCTAAATTTACTGTTGGTCAAAGATCGTAAGATTTTTTTACCTTCGAGCAAGTCTCGTCTTTTGTCGATTTCGAATAGGGGCTGTCGTATATACCCGATATGAATGTTTCGTTCGTTGTTGGGTCATAGATATCTATTCGCTCATTATCCAAGTGTATATTCCACCCGACCTCCGCGAAACGTCTTAGAGAGAGTAGATTTTCGGACAGTGATTTAGAATATATCACATCGTTCAGTACAAAAGTTCTCTTAATTTTTGAGTTGGTTAATAAGTGCAAGTTCCCCTGACCGTCTGTGGGTAGGTTTGCGCTATCATCTTTATTCGCACATTTTATTATATGTACCCCCACATCGCTAAAATTCTTAAGAATATCTTTCGAAAAGGTCAAATGTTCAGTTGCCCCCGAATCCGCTAAAAAAGTGGCATGCATATCGCTTTTTGTATTTTTATCATTCTTTATAGATATCATTCCGTTTTCCTTCGTAATTGATAATAAAGCATTCATCTTACCATCGTTCAAATTTTTCTGATCGTTCACGTGCGTTGCCAAATTTGCCGCTGGAAAAGAGGTCGTGCCAGTTCGTTGTTGATTTCGTTGATTGCCGCCTTTTTGATTCTGTTTGGTCCACTTGTTGAAATTTGTATTGCCATTGTTCCCTCCCCTGTAATTTCTGCTAAACGACCCTCGCCCTCTATTTCTATTATTTTGGATTTGGGGTTTGAATGATTTTTTGTTATTCGCGTGAAGTCTTTCCTCGCTCATTCTATTGTCACTTACCCGTCGTTTTCCCCCGCGTCCTCGACCGGATTTTTTAATTCTTTGCCAGCAATCCGCAGCTTTATGAGTGCCGAATTTGTTGCACTCGTAACATTTTTTGAGCTCTTGACCCTTTCTTGGGCAATCAGTTTGAAGGTGACCGTCGTCGTCACATTCGTGACACCGTTCGTTTACCCATCGTTTCGAACGTGCTGCCGAGAAGGCTGATACGGTTTTTTTCCCGATCATAGCGTTCGCGCGATTCGCTTCAGCTTGAACTATAAAAGACTTTAGTCCGTTGTAATCTAGTCCTTTCCCGGTTTGATTTTTTTAGCATGAAATCAAGAGTTTGGACCTCTGGAAAAACGGGCACTAATGCATTAAAGAAAGCATCCCGTTTTTCTTCGTCAGAAAATGGAGTTGAATCTGGGATATTTTCGTAACTTCTAATTAGTTCTTCGAAACGATCCCAGAACTTCATCGCGGATTCATTTTCTTTGTATTCCATAGAATACAGTTGTCGTCTTCTGCTCACGCTCGTTAAGTTTGTCTCGCACCGTTTGAATTCTTTTAATACTTCAAGTATTTGTTTAGGATCTTGAATTGTAAGAATTTTAGAGTGGTATATTTGATCGATCCGATTTATTAAAATATCCCTCACGTTGTGTAAATGTTTTTCTTTAATTTTTTCATTTATCCCTATTGGAGGATCTATTTTCTCATCTATTATGTAGAGCAAATCGTTCGAACGCAACTCCGACTTAAAAAATTCGTAAAAATGTTCGAATTTGACCTGAGGACCTAGCTTGTAATCCCTTTTTGTACTATTGTTTTTATTAAATAATTCGATTCGAATAGCTTCTTTTATTCCGTTAGTTATATTATTTAAATTGCTAGATTGCCCGTCTTGAACGTTTTCGAAAACCGAATTCCTTTGAGAAGTTTGAAAAAAATCTAGTTTGCCTAATTCTTCGCGGATTATATTTCTTATCATGTCTCCCGGATCTACTGTATCTTGTACCTCAAGTATTAAAGGGTTCCCCGCAGAGTGTTTAGCAGAATTTCGGGATGCAGGTAACGTAGGGTTTTCTGCAGGGATGTTAGCGAAATTTTTAGATGCTAGCATTGAAGTGTTTTCCGCAGGGACTTTAACAACCGAACTTATTACCGGCTTCATTTTGCTAACAGTTTTACCCCCCTTCTCGCCAGCAATCGTTTCCGCCTGCCTCTCTTTCAATAATTTTGTCATTGCAGCTTGGGTTTCTAGCTGCACCTGAATTGTTTTATTGAGCATTTCTTGTAATGCTATGTATTTTGCAGTGCTTGAAGCCTGCGCCTCGGAGTTACTCCCTGATGACGATTCTGAGATCATTTTGCTGGGATCATACTTTCCTGCAAAATTGAAACACAAAATTAGCAGGTTTGTTTATCGTGTTGTCACTTCGACTATTCTTGTCGTTATCGTTGTTTCGTTATCATTATTAACTTGTTCGTTATTTTCTTGTTAGATTTACCTTCATTAATCATTTATAATACAAACTTGAACATCGTTATTTTCTCCTTATTATTGATTTTAACAGTTTACTAATCGTTACAAAATGAGGTTATTCAGGAGATATTCTGATTTCATCAATATACCTGAATTCTCATCGTTTTTGGGAGTCTCCTCTGAACCTGGAGTATTTGATTTTTCATCAGGTTTCTCAACAGTCCCCTTTAGTGAACCGTCGCCAGCTTCTCGGTTTTGCTCGGGAATTGTCATGTTTTTCGTTCCGGTTAACAGATATTCTGTTATGATCTGTAAAATCACCTAATATTCAATTTTTATTCTCATACCGTATGCTAAAATGTCGTAACTCTTCGTTCATAAAATTAAGCAATATTTAATTTCCGTTAATTTCTATTTTAATTCTTGTTTATTTACGTTATTTTCGAAATGACGTTGCTCTTCGTTAATTAGGTATATAAAATCCGAGTCAGTGCCTCTGAATCTCAATGCCGCACAGCAAGCAATGAAATTCGAGACGAATCACACTTTCAAGCATGCTACTATCACGCATTTTAGTGATGATCCTAGTGAGGTAGATCCTTTACCCAGTTATCACGACTAGAAAAAGGGGGATCCGATCACACGAGAAGCAGGTTTTTCTATGTCTTTTATGGAAAAATTAATTACTGATTATCGTTTATATATTTCTCTGATCCCTCGAAAACTTCGTTTATTTATATATATATATATATATATATATATATACATATATTTTTATTTATTTTTATTTTTTTTATTTTTAATTAACGGGTGACTGTTTTTACGACGGTTGTTAAGTAAAAAGTTGAAAAGAATTAAAAACTTTCAAAATTGATATATATTTATCGTTTTGCTATTAAGAAGTAATGGTATTGCACAACGTCATCCGGTCGTTTCGTTACTTGATAGTGTCATAAGTAAAATAATGCATAAATATTATTTGTCTTATTTATTACACAAATATACACTTATGAGTTTATATGATTTATAATTCGTTTGTTATTCCTGATAAACTGTCATTTGTATATATCTTACATTTTCTCTATACTTTTATTTATTGAAAAATTCTAACTAATCGTTTGTTCTTATCGAATTTTATTTCTTAATAATTCCGGTCGTTTAATAATCGATTATTTTAGGTTATTAGTTTAATTTAATATCATCGATATTATTTAGGAGTTCAATCATATAATATTGTGTCAGAAATCGATTGAAAACGATCAGTAAAGATCGATTCAAGAGTCGATTGAGATCGATCAGTAAGGATCGATTCAAGAGTCGATTCGCCCGGAAAATTCGAGTATTGTTATTGATGCGGGCCTGAGTCCCGCTTTTCCGCTTTTCGTTTTACTGATCCCACCCTGCGTTGTGCGTCGGCGCAGAACGAGTCCCCTTATATTTTCCAAGTCCCAGCCTGCAGAATCGCCTGCTGCAGACTCCAAAATGGTGGAAACCCACTTCTGATGACTCAGAAGCCCACTCAAATTTGATGCCACCTCGAGGAATCGACCCATTCAAAGAAAATAGAAAAACGCGCACATTTTCATCTTACATTCTACCCCGTAAATGTTACGTGCGTAGATTTTATTCAATGAATGCACTTTAATTTATTCATTCATGCATTAATGTGCTTCTACTGCGTTTATGCATTTATTCTCGTATAATGATTTTTCAATTAATTATCTTTCGTTATATTTTCGTAAATAATCATGCATTTGGCCAATTAAATAAGCTATAGCGTTTCAAATAAACTTTACCAATTCGTTGAACTCTTGTCTCGATTTGCTCCTTCCGCAGTTCGTAAGCTGGAGCGTCCTTTTGCGCTGTTCGTGAGCCGGAGCGTCCTTTTGGAATTTTCCTCGCTCCGTTTTCCTTTTTGTCAATTCTTCACTTATCACTCACAGAAAGAATAAACACTCACTATAGTCACAATTCCTTAAAACTTTGTCTCAGTTTGTTTCTTCCACAGTTCGTGAGCCAGAGCGTCCTTTTGGAATTTTTAACGCTCCGTTTTCCTTTTCGTTAATCCTTCACTTATCACTCGCGGAAAGAATACACAAGCACTATGGACACTGTAAAAAGTTCGCGCAGTGGAAGCGTGCTGGGACCATAACCTGTTGAGGTTCTATTATCTATAGAAATAAAGCACAGTCTTTTATGTATATAAATCGTTTATATTTAACACCCGTCGTTCCGCTTCACTAAATGTCTACAGAGAGAATGATCGAAGTATCGATCTCAAGATCGCACCCTACCGTGCACTTGCGCACTTACAGGCTAGGTACAGAAGGGAGGTTGCACCGAGTAGTGCTGCCCTCATTCATATTCCAACACCTGACATAACCCGTAAATAACAACACAGCAAGGTGTCATGGCAACCCGTCTTTAGGCTGGGTGTAGTAGTGGGAGACCCCTCCGAATCCCGATAAATGAGGTGTTTACATTTCGAGTGCGTCCCGATAAACGAGGTTTGACTGTATTGTTAAAATACACGTTTATGTTAAGTTTCCGTAAAGAACCCTCTAAACGTTCAGATAAACCTTAAATATAAGGAAGAGTAACTTCAAGGTCTGTATTGACATATGAATTAATCCATTTATTCTTTTTACTGCTACTATTGTAAATTTCAAAAATTCTTTCTTCAATAATTTTATTAATTAATTGTAGAGGATAGTTATTTTTGTTGAATATTGTTGGAAAAACTGTTTTGGAGACAGAAAATATAATGCTAAATTTGAATTACTGCTCATTTGTACTTGCTTCCAGGGTATTTGAGCTTAATTTTAGCAAAACATACCGAGGTAAAATATGACGATAACAGTGTGGCGTTGACTAAGGTTGGCAGTACAGATTCTGCTGGACTCGGGAAGCACCCGAAATTTTAAATAATGATTTTGTTGCCGGTTCATTGCAGGTTATGTTCACTTTCTCGACTTTCTCGACATGTGGTTATGCTGCTAACTGCTGAGCGTGAAAAATGACGTTGACTTGAATCGAGTCAACTCAAAAATTAAATATACATTATATTATTATTTAAAAATATTTTATTTATATTGATCAGCATAAAAATTGATTATTTAATTTATTAATTAACAAGCTGGTCAAATTTTGGATTTATTTCCACATTTCAGGAAAAAATAATGGACATAGCATTGATTAGCTTTTCCAGTAGCCCGACTACTTTAAGCCACCTGCGAAAATAGGACATCTTCTAAACAACCCTAAAGATAAAAAGGAACCTTTCAGTGATCTGGGAGTATATAAAATGCCTTGTTCTTGTAGCAAAGTCTATATTGGAGAAACCGGGAGAGCGGTAAGTCAACGTGTAAAGGAACATGAGAGTAAAGTCAGGCTAGAAGATTTCACGCAATCAGCAGTAGATGAGCATCATATCGAAACAAGACATAGTATTTCATTTGACAAAACAACCGTCATCGCAAAAACATACAATATTTTTCCAAGAAAAAATAGAGAAGCAATCGAAATCTTGAAACACCCTAATAACATGAATAGGAACAATGGATATAATACTAATCAGATTTGGCTTTCCGTTCTCCCGGGTTTTTAAAGAATACTTGATTGGCCAGTTAAGTTCGACCAGTCCCGACCATGGGGCACTCTGGCCAGTGACAGGCATCGTCGAGAATACATATAGAAGAACAACATAACCTAAAACTTTAGTTTCAGGTCAGCCCTGAAGAAGTGAACTGCGATGTTCACGAAACTTCGGAAACATTCATAATTTCGCACACGATTGAAACCCGAAAAATCTTAAAATTTTTAATTTAAATTTATTATTTGAATTTCATATTGAGAGTTTCTGATGATTTGTTTTTGAATACAATACAAGAATAGTATGTTCAAGTTACACAAATTTCACCGAAGCAACTCTCCTTGAAATTGGGCGTGTCTGTCCATTTACTGCAAATTCATGCCAATTAAGGACAGGGACACAGCCTCACATCAGACCAAGTTAGGGCTCGTTCATGAACTACGTAGCCACTATAAGGGTGGGGGGAGTAGTTGAAAATACTACGCTAACCCACCAGGGGGGGGGGGGGGAGCTTTTA
This sequence comes from Andricus quercusramuli, assembly GCA_932178445.1. NCBI lineage: Eukaryota > Metazoa > Arthropoda > Insecta > Hymenoptera > Cynipidae > Andricus > Andricus quercusramuli. Next base: position 44,508 of record CAKNXH010056884.1, read on the forward strand.
ACCCTAGCTACGTAGCTTAAAGTAAAGATGTCACTACGGTGCACAGTGGACCTTTTTTGAAATTCTGTCTCAAAATCGAAGAACTTTGGATCGGAATGACCTAGAAAGATGTATACATATTTTTTTTAATTAAAGAAAAAACCTTTTCCGAATATAGAAAATGTAAATGCCACGCTGAAAACACCAGTTTTCGTAAAATCACTGAAGTTAAGCAGTGTTGGGCGCGGTTAGTACTTGGATGGGTGGCCGTTCAGGAATACTGCGTGCTGTTGGCCCGTTGTGGGTGTGGTGAGCCCACACTTGTAGTTATTTAATACAAGAAACTATCTACCTAGAAACACTACCCGAATCGGGTGGTGTCACGCCTACCCTGAAAGGGAAATGGCTTAATGGTATAGATACATAGAGAAAGTCTCAAAAAAAATTGTGACCTTGAAAATCTGTGTTGAAGATGGAATTTTTGGCAAAAAAAAATCGTTTGTTGAATACCAAAAACGCTTAGGTCTTACATTTTATGTGCTATACATGTTTTTATATAGATTTTGGCATGCTCAATCCGAACCTGACATGTAAATCGTTGTAAGACAAAATCCAAAATGGCGGAGCCAATATGACAGACTCAAATTGTAAAACGGAACCGATTTGACCAAAATTGGCTACAAGGTGGTTTTTCTGTTCGCTGATTTCAAATCCGGGGTCAAAATTAAAAAATTCAAAATGGTAGACCAAAAGTGTGCAAAAAAACAGATTCGACCGCTTTTTTCAATTCTGGAATTTTGACCTTGGATTTCAAATCAGTCACCTGCAAACCCTCTGATAGGCTATTTTAAGTTAAATAAATTTTGTTCTATAATTTTGGTCCACCATATTGGATCCGCCATTTTTTCTTTTTTCAACTTTGACCCCGGATTTGAAATTAGCGACCTCAAAAACCCTCCTGTAACAAATTTTAGTCAAATCGGTTTCCTTTTACAATTTTGGTCCACCACATTGGATCACCCATTTTGAATTTTTCAATTTCGACCCTGCACTTGAAATCAGCAACCCGAAAACCCCCCTTGTAGCAAATTTTAGTCAAATCGGTTTCCTTTTACAATTTTGGTCTGCCATATAGGATCCGCCATTTTTAATTTGTTAATTTTGACCTTGGATTTGTAATCAGCGACCTGAAAAACCACCTTATAGATAATTTTAATCAAATCGGTTTCGTTTTACAATTTTAGTCTGCCATATTGGCTCCGACATTTTGGATTTTGCGTCTTACATCGATTTACATGTCAGATTCAGATTGGGCAGTGGCGCACTGGCCATAGGTTGGGATGCGGGAAACCCCGCCGGCGTCCACCCTATCAGGAGCCCCCCTCAGGCATGTGGCGCCCTATCCGATCATTTTTTTAAACAATGTGAATGTTTTTATTATTGAACAAGAGAAAGCAGAAGGAATTCAATTGAAATGGTACTCCGTAAACATATTGTACTCTGCAAGCTAGTTAATCATCAACACATAACATCGTACATGAATTCCAAATTATACGCGCGCGGCTCGCTTCGCTCGCAAGTTTGAGCGCGCCTAGGGCGCGCGACTGTTGGTTCTCGCGCTTCGCGCTACGCGCTCGGTCTCTATATTTCCACACATTTGTGCACAGATCTTCTGAAATTAAAAATCAAAGCCTGAACAACTCTAATTTCATGGTTGTGAATTCTCTATTGTTGAAGCTCCTTCGGCTTTAACGAACACATTCTTATCACGTATCTCGTGCTTCGCACTCGATTTTGTCCAAAATGTGAACTTTTCTACATTATGTTCAACACTATTATATCTAATGTACATTATATTTATTTCTGTACCTCTATCTGATACTATATGAAGAGGGTTCTCAAAACACCTACGGCCTTGACGATTACATTCTTATTCTCGATTGCTTTTGGAAAATAAAACCATGTGAAAACTAGTGAAAATTCTGATTAAAATTTTTTAATCTACCAGAAAATTTATTTTTCTACTTTTTGAAAGTTTTCAAAATTTTGAAAAGTTTAGAACTTTCCGAATTTCCATCGAAATAAAAAATTTCATTGAGATAATTTCCAAGTCTTTCACCCATCTGTAAGAAACTTTCACAAAAATTTCTGAAACTGCAAAAAAATTTTTTTTTCAAATTTTGAAAATGCTCTAAAAGTTTTTATTTTGGTTGGAAATATCTGGTTAACGAACTTAACCTTCATTTCAATACCCTTAAAAAGTTGACCAAAGGCTGACTCGATTGGACAAATCCTTCAAAAGTTAGCGTGGCTACAACATTAAGTAACCATACAGACATACATACAGACATACAGACATACAGGCGGACAGACAGACAGACACCGACAAAATGTTATGATTTTCGGACTCTGGGAGTGCCGGAACATAAAGATCCGTTAAAAACCAGAGATCGAAAATTTGGACGATTACAATACACTCTCATGAATGAGAATGTAATTAAGTTTCGTGTTACTGAAAATTAATGAACTTGGCCCCAAATTAATTTTCAAAGTCAAATATATGAAATTTCAGTGACATAAGTAATTGAAAACTGACTGACATTTCAGGAAATTTCTAACATTGTAGTTACAGGGTTGCATTCCCGCCCCTACGAGACGTTGGAAAGGGGAAGGTGTGTGACCCACATTATTTATGTGACCATTCACAGGGGTGCCCTCGCCACCCCCCTCCCACGTGACGTTGGAAAAGGGTAAGGATTTGACCAACATTATTTGTGTGACTAGTTACTGTATTTCTGTGATTTTTCATATTTATCGTCGTTTTTCTCGAAAAATAATTATCGCAGAGTAAAAATTCATTTGACATAAAATATATGTTTTCAGAAGATAAACATCTTTTGTGCGAAGTTTTTGGTGTTGTAAATTTGCAATATTTTTCTAAGCTAAATGCAAAAAACCATGATATGTATTGGTTTTTCATGGTTTTCACCATGGAAATCAAAATTGCGGGTATTTTCACTATCATTTTCATAATCAGCGAGTCATAATACATAGATATAAGCAGTTTCAAATCAATCGGAGGCGTGTACTATTTGGAACTGCACCCTTACATATGTCGTGATCATGATTCCGTAACTATCCGCAATTCTGCACCAATGTATGTGACAAGAGATCGTCATTATAATGACGATCTCTTGTTCTGTTACTCGATCGACTATAATCTTCGTTTTCACCGGAAACAATTAGCAGCGTGTTTGGCATCTTCCTCGCTTCCTCTCTTTCTTCACATTTTTCTCTTTTTCTAAGGGGGGTATACGATAGGTGTTCGAAAAGATAGTGCGTAGCGTTAATCGCTGTGAGCGAGTGAGAATTGCGAAAGCGTTAAGGTAGCTCCAAATGAAATAGAGGAGAAAGCCACTCGACACTCGATGATTCTTAGAGCAGTCCCTGGTGAGTCCCTGGCTCTCCAGTGGCAAGTCATCTTGACACGTTCACATAAATTATTTATGCTCTCGGCATGGCAAGCTATAATCTCAGGAACAATTATTTAGCGGTGAAAACTCTTCCTTGAACACAACTTTTCCTACTTGAGAGGGGCAGACACGTTATTTGTTTTGCTTCGCTTCGTACTTGTTTTCGTGAAAGTTTCGCATCAGGAGCCTTATTTGCCCAAGCACTACGATGCACTGCTTAGCCAGTTTCGAAAAAAATGGTCATAAAATATTACAGTGATTCATATTGAACGTACACTGAGAAAAATTTTTTTTCGATCCAAAGAAATGCATTTCTTTGATTGTATTAATTTGAGCCAGAAAACCGTTTACCTAATTGTACTGAATATCGTTCAAAAGTAACACACTCGTGCATTGATTCAAAGAAATCATTTCTTTGGGCGCCATTTCTTTGAAATAAAGAAATATTTCTTGGCCTCGGAATATGAGATAATCAACTCCAGGAATTATATCTTAAAAAATAACAACCTAGTTTCCTTGAATCTTGCTTTCGCATCCAAAGAAATATTTTTTCAGTTCAATAATTTTGAGCCTTTGATTTGAAAAATATTTTAATTGAAATAAGTAGCTCATCGATGCGTTAAACAAATATTTTGATTTCTTCGAATCAAAGAAATATTGACATAAATGAAAGCAATATTAATTAAGTGAAAGAGATATTTCTTTCATATATAAGGGGATTGATACTGTTGTTCTAATAGAACGTGTCATTAGTTGAATAAAGAAATTCGCTTACTTAAGTAATGATTTATGCACTTGGAAGATATGTTTCTTTAAATAAATACGAGTATAGTGAAGCGATTTATGTCCAATAAATATTTCCTCCAGGTGAAGAAATGTATTTTTGAAATAACTTCATAGAGCATTCGTTCGAAAAAATATTTTGGTAAAATTCCTTATTTGTACCGAGTAGTTTAAAACTATGCCGCCAGGTGCGCAGAGTTTATAGTCTCACAATAGAAATGGATTCTCCAGTCTTTAAGTTAGCCATACATTTTCTCCAAAGATATAATCTGAAATATGTGGTGATTGGTGTTTATCAGTCTTCCTGAGCATTGGTCAGTTGGTCTTGCTTGAAATTCTTTTTCCTACTCCGCGAAATGAAAATAAATATATTATTATAAATTATAATCATTATAATTGCATTGAACTTTTTTCAAAGAATGGGGCTGCTTAATTTTTTTACTTTGTCTATTTCACATTTTTAAACAATAGAAGAACTTTCTGTTGGAGTGAATTGTTCTTTGAATCAATTAATATTTTCTCAACTCTATTACGTTTTTTTTTAAAACAATATGCCACAGCTTAGAAACAAATAAACATTTCTTTCAGTTGAAAAAATTTCTTTGTTACGAAGAAATATTTAGTTTACCAAAAATACGCTTATTTGAATCAAAGAATCATATATTTGGTTCGAAAAATACTTTTACTCAGTCCGAGTTACATTTATTTGTATGTAATAATTATTTTCTTGAACTTACACTATACTTCTTTACATCGCGGAATTCACCTATCATATCAAATACTTACTTATTACAGTCAATAACAAATCTGTTTCGCTCAACGAATATTTTACAGGGTCGAGTAAGTATTTCTATGCTTTAAGCATGGCGTCCCTCAGATCCAAGCAAAAGATTTCATTAACCTGAAGAAATATTTCTTCAGCCTTATTCTGCTCCACCATTTCTTTGAATCAAAGAAATTTCCTGTGATTCAAATAAGTTTCTTGGGTGCAGTTCCGAAAAGCTGAATTTTCCGATTTTATTGAAACTTCGTATACTTATGTATTTTGACGCGCTGATTACGAATATGATAGTGAAATTTGGCGACTAAGTGATTTTCATGGTGGAAACCATAAAAAACACCATAAAAATCATGTTTTTTGCGTTTATCTCAGTAAATACGCAGAATATCAAAAAATGTTTCAAACAAAAGTTTTAGCTAGTATAAAAATACATCTTTTTTGTAGAATACACTCTTTGCTTAAAACCATTATTTTTTGAGAAAAAGAGGATTGCGTTGTAAACACAAGAAAAAGACGAAGAAAGTTACGGAAATGCGTTCGGGCACGTTTTTTTTCTCATTTTGTTAAAACTTCTTATATTTATGTAATTTAACGCGCTGATCACGAATATGATAATGAAAATTGTCGAGAAAGCGATTTTCATGGTGACAAACATAAAAAAAACACCATAAAAATAATGTTTTTTGTGTTTATCTCAGTAAATACGCAGAATTTCGAAAAATATTGTAAAAAAAAGTTTTAGCTAATATAAAACTACATCATTTTTGTAGAATACACTTTTTGCCTAAAACCATTATTTTGTGAGAAAAAGAGGATTGCGTTGTAAAAACAAGAAAAAGACGAAAAAAGTTACGGAAATGCGTTCGGTCGCGTTTTTTTCTCATATTGTTAAAGCTTCTTATATTTATGTAATTTCACGCGCTGATTACGAATATGATCATGAAAATTGTCGACAAAGCGATTTTCATGGTGAAACCATGAAAAAAACATTAAAAAAACCATTAAAATCATGGTTTTTTCGTTTATCTAAGCCACTACGCAAAATTTTGCGAGTGATAGTTTTCGAGAAAATTAGTGATAGATCTAACCGTCAGCTCTTTCTCTATTGTTAATTACCGTGGCGACAGGCCCTAAGTGGCGACGAGAGACCGTAAGTAATGGTAGCAACCACCGAACCCCTACCCTTTTCCAGCCTATCGTGGGGGCGGGAAGGCACCCCTGTGATAGGGCACAAAAAATAACTTAGGTCACATACGACCCCCTTTCCCAGGTGTTGTGGGAGCGGGAAGGCACCCCTGTGACAGGTCACAGAAATAACTTAGGTCACACACGACCTCCTTTCCAGCCTATCGTGGGGGCGGAAAGGCACCCCTGTGATTGATCACAGGTATGTAAGTATGTATACCATTAAGCCATTTCCCTTTCGGGGTAGGCGTGACACTACCCGATTCGGGTAGTGTTTCTAGGTGGATAGTTTCTTGTAGTAAATAACTACAAGTGTGGGCTCACGACACCGACGACACGTCAACAGCACGTAGTTAGTAGTATTTCCGAACGGTCACCCATCCAAGTACTAACCGCGACCAACACTGCTTAACTTAAGTGATCTAAACGAGAACAGGTTTTCAGCGTGGTATGGCCGTTGGTATGTTTTTTATCCGCCTACCTGTACAATAGATGGTTTAAATGAACGCAAAAAACGTGACCGAACGCATTTCCGTAACTTTCTTCGCCTTTTTCTTGTTTTTACAACGCAACCCTCTTTTTCTCAAAAAATAATGGGTTTAGGCAAAAAGTGTATTCTACAAAAAAGATGTATTTTTATACTAGCTAAAATTTTTATTTGAAACGTTTTTCGATATTCTGCGTATTTACAGAGATAAACGCAAAAAACATGATTTTTATGGTGTTTTTTTCTGGTTTTTAGCATGAAAATCGCTTAGTCGCCAATTTTCACGGACAAAAAGTATTTTGTTTAGTTTATGGAACTAATTCGAGAGTCGCGGATATAAGCGTTGACTGAACCAGGGGGTGACTCGCCATTCAAATACGCTGTGTCAGTTTTGTGAAGGACGGCAGAAAATGAAACACTGGCGCCACTAGCGCGACGCCCTACATTTCAATTAGAGCTAATTAAAATCATGGGAGATTAGCATTTTTCGCCGTTTTTGTAATATTTTTGACGTTTGTGGATAATTTAAAAACTTTCAGCTTGAATTAAAGAAGGATTAACTGTTTCTTGAATTAAGAAAATATCTAAGATTAAAAAATAGACCTCGCATACACTGGGAATGTCGGTTTTTTAATTTTCAAGTAGAGTAAAATGGTAAAATATAAAGATTACTTCTTTAACGTTTAAAAAAAATAAACTAAATGTTCAGAAATGACAATATAAAAAATAGTTGTCCTATTTTTAAGGGATTTTATACAGTTATTTTAAGGGATTTTGACTTTTTTTTTGCCGATGTTGATAACATTTTATTAAAATAGACTACATAGGATCTATTACTATATATTTTTGAGTACTTTTGTATTAAAAAGTTTTAAAAACCGGGGAGACATGGCTGCTGCCGCAAAGCACGTTTTTTAAAATTTTTATTTTTCGATGTGCATGAAATTTTTGAAAACCCTTCGTTCAGAGACTGCGTATAAGAATATGACAATAAAATCTTGTTGGTTTTTAGATTACAGATAATTCCTTCCGGACTTATCATGCTCGCCACAAATAAAAATAAGCAAACGCGTTTCGCGGCAGCGGCTATGTCTCCCACAGTTTTTAAAACTTTTTAATAGAAAAGTAACCAAAAATATATAGTAATATGTAGATCCTATGTAGTCTGTTTTGATGAAATTTTATTAGCATTGCCAAAAAAATGTCAAATTCCCTCAAAATAAGTGTATGTAACCCCTTAATGACTTGAATGATCCTAATGTATCATTACATTATAATAAAAATATCCAAGAAATGATAAAAATTATAATTTTGAATATTCAGTATATTGTTTTGATCGTGAAACTATTTTTTTCTCTACATTTAGTAATGTATTTTTCTAAAAATTGAATTAAAGGATGGAGATATAAATTAAATACGGAGTAAAGACAGTAGGAGGGTATATGGGAGTACTAAATGCCAGGTTAATTTATTTAAATGAATATAATTATTTAATTATTAACAAATATACTACGATAAAAGTATAGCAATTATTATGCAGACAGAGCATAATAATTTATTATATGACGGGCTGAGAGTAAGAGCGGTGTAAAATGAGTTGCAGAAGAGAAGCGGTTTAAGTTTTCGTGTCAACGCAAAGAAGACTTGAAAAAAGAATGGGAGTGAAAACGGAATGAATGAGCGTCAGAGTAGAAGCGAACTGAAATATTATTCCGCGGGGAAAAACGGTTTTGGACTTCAACCCGCTTTGGCTCCCAGTTCGAACTCAACCCGCTTTTACTCACAGTCCCAACCCATGCAGAACATGGGAATTTTCGGCCCCCACCACTTTCCCATCTGGGAGCGACACACGCAAACGTAGCGTGTCGGTGAGTCGGCTCTGTTACATGCTGTGTAGACCAGCTTCGTGTAAAGCCGAAAATGCACGAGCAAGTATTCGCGACGAAAACAATTGAACAGTGAAAACAAAATACGGTAGCACGTGTTAGAAAATCCGAACACGTTATGAGGGAGGGGGGGGGG
>CAKNXH010056884.1:58217-83127 GCA_932178445.1 Andricus quercusramuli
TGCTGAAATAATGTTTTTTTGTTGTTGTTAATTTATTTTTTAAACTGATGATGTAACCGTTTTTCGTCGACAATTTATCTATTTTGTTGAAAATTTGTTTTTTCCGTTGTTTAAAAATTGATTTTTTAAATGTTGTATTCCTGTTTTTGGGAGAAAATTATTGGTTCGAAAATTAAATTATTTGTTTGCAAATTCAATATTTTGCTTCAAAATTTAAATATTTTGTTAAAACTTTGTTTTTTTGGGGGTAATAATTTATATTTTAATGGAAATACAAGTATTCCATTTTTGGTTGAAACTTTATCTTTTTTGTTGAAAATTCAACCACGTGGTTGAAAATTCATCTTTTTTGGAAGAATATTGGTATTTTTGTTGATAAATTCATTTCTTTGATTGAAAATTTCACTATTTTATTGTAAATTCGATTGCTTTTTTTTATTCAAAATTAATTTTTCGCACCGAAAAGTAACTGTCCCATTTTTGGTTAAAAATTTATATCTTCCAGTTAAAAGTTCATTTCTTCCTTTGAAAATTAAACTACTTTTTTCGGAAATTATATTTTTTATTTCATTGCAATTATTTCATTTTTGGTTGAATACTTATCGCTTTAGCTTAAAATTCGTTTCAAAAGTTGAAAATTGAACAATTTTCTTGGAAAGTTTTTTTTTTCTTGAAAAATTATCTTGTTAGTTGAACATTCATCTTCTTTGGTAGCAAGTTATCATCCTTGTTTGAAAGTTCATCTATTTTAGTTAAAAATTCATTTCCTTGGTTAAATATTCTTGTTTGGAGTGTGGAGGGGTTAAAAATTAATTTTTTTCAACTGCAAACTTCAGCATAAACTAAAATTTTCAGTTAAAAAATGTATTTTGTTTAGTTATTTCTTATGTTGGAAGCTTAACTATTTTCTTGAAAATTTGTTTTTCATCTGTTAAAAAATAATTTTTTACTAAAAATATGACTAAGATAATTATGCCACACAAAATTTGAAACATTTTAGGTCGTGAAATCTTGTCTCCTGTGTATATATAGTCATCCGGGATTTTAAAACCGGAGTAAATTTGAAGAGGCAAGTCTTGCCTCTTCAAATTTCAAATTTACTTAAATGCTCTTGCCTGGCATGAGCATTTAAAATTTTATAATTGATTCAATTAAATTTCAATTAAATTAATTAATTCATTCAATTTAATTCAATTTGATAATTAATTTAATTCATTAATAATTTAATTAAATTAATTAATTTATTTTATTTTATACTTTAAAATTTTATCAATTTTATTTTCATTAATTCTATACATTAAATTTAAAATGATAATTATTTATTATCCTGCTCGGTGGGTTCCTGTCACCACTACGCAGCGCTTCTTCGGGTTGCGGATAGAGGAACGGCCCGTTAGGCTGCGCAGCCCCTCAGGTTAGCTGCGAATATAAAAATAAGCAGCCGCGGACAGCCGATAGGAACCAGTCGTGGGTGTGGTGAGCCCAGCCTAAGATGTTGGCCTAGCACTGGTAGAAAACACGATGACCATGGCTTGGGGGGACCCACCAGTTGCGTTCATACGCAATGGGTGGGTCCTGGCAGGCCGAGGTGCAGCGTGTATCCACCTAGAAACACTACCCGAACCAAAACTAAAAATCTTGTAAGGGAAAAATCCTGCTGCCCATTGGACACCGCAGCGATGACACTGCCTGCAAGGGATGTGTGGAATGATTCGCCTGTATAGGGCCAAAGGAGTATTGATGCCAGTAGGCGCGCTGCCTTGCAGGGGGACGTTAGGATACGAGGATGAAACTGTAATGTGTCTGACGACAAGTTGACATGGTCCTTGTCAGAGTCGGAAAGCTCCCATACTTAGACCTAGGGAGGTATGGGGGTTATCACTCCTGGGACAGTGGACTTACCTACGATCGGAATAGGATCCTACCGTGCGGATTATCTTGAAACTACCATGGCTAACTTGCAAAAACAAAAAACTACAGTTAAAGATCTAAGGGTGGGAACTCTAAACGCGCGTAGCCTAAGTACTGGCGGATTTAGCGAACTCATTAAGATAGCAAATGATTACAATACTGACTTAATAGCACTCCAAGAAACATGCTGGCCGGGCGATTTCGCGTCAATTTCTAAGGATAACTATACTTTTCACTATGGGGGAGCTAAGGAATGGAGACTGGGGATCGGTTTTCTTATTAATAAACGAATCTCGCAAGCGGTTATCGACATGCAATTCATTAACGATCGGTTATCATACATTGTACTGAAGGGTATTTTCAGCAAACAGGTATTAATCAATGTGCACTGCCCCACCGAGGACAAAGACGAAGACACTAAAGATCTCTTTTACGAAACAATCGAGCAGGTTTTTGACAAGTTCTCAGCTTTTGACGCAAAAATAGTATTGGGAGATTTCAACGCGAAAATTGGAAAAGAACCGATGTATAGGCCTACAATAGGATCAGAAAGTTTGCATGAGGTCAGTAATGATAATGGAACTAGAGTAATAAACTTTGCAGCTTCAAAGAACCTCGTTGTCAAAAGCACATATTTCAAGCATAAAAATATACATAAGGCCACCTGGAGATCACCAGATGGTAACCCTCACAATCAGATTGATCACGTTCTAATTGACAGAAGACGTCATACAAACATTCTCGATATAAGATCGTATAGGGGAGCGGATTTAAATTCAGACCATTTTCTCATGATAGTAAAAATAAGATCTAGGCTAGCGATAACTAAGAAAACAAGCCACACAGAGCCAACAGTTCGTTTCAATATAGATAAGTTCAAAACAGCAACAGAAACATTAAATTATCAAGTTGAGATTTCTAATAGCTTTGATGCTCTCCAAGAACAGAGAGACGATAACAATAATTACGAGGAGGACCCGGAAACCCTATGGAGCAATATAAAAAAGGCGGTAAAGACAGCCGCGAAACTTACGATAGGTTTAAAGAAAGTAACAAAAAGCAAACCATGGTATGACGAAGAGTGCAAACTCGGGTTTGAAAAACGTTGGAAGGCCAGACTAAGTAGTTTACAAAATAAGTGCGATCAAACACATAAGAAGTATCTCGAGATTAGTAAAAGTACAAATAGGCTCTATAGATCCAAGAAAAGGGAGTGGGAAAAGAATAAAATACTAGCAATAGAAACGCATAATAAACAGAATAACCCGCGCGAGATGCACAGGGGAATCAATTTTATAAGGAAAGGCTTTCAAAGTAGAACGGAAGTAATGAGGGACGAAAATGGCAATCTAGTAGCCGATGCGACAGAGAGACTGAATTTATGGAAAGAATATTTCGATAAACTATTAAATGTACGCGAAGACCCCGTTGAAGGTAATCTCGGCGAAATCCACACTGCTGATCTATTAATTGATGATCCTGCTGATATAGAAATAGAAATGGCCATAAAGAAGTTGAAAAATAACAAAGCCGCGGGCATCGATGACCTACCGGCTGAACTGATAAAAAATGGAGGCCCTTGCCTCAAAAGACAAATTTGTAAATTAATACGCACAGTTTGGAAAACAGAACGCATTCCAGAGGAATGGAATGACTCTATGTTATTCCTATCTTTAAAAAAGGCGATAAAATGAACTGTAACAATTATCGGGGAATTTCACTTGTGTCGTCGTGTTATAAGATCCTGTCCAATGTAATCTTAGGTAGGCTAACTCCTCTCGCCGAGGAAATCATTGGGGATTACCAGTGTGGATTCCGCCGAAACCGATCTACAAGCGATCAAATGTTCACAATTAGACAACTGCTAGAAAAAAAATGGGAATTTAATGAAGCAGTGCATCAGCTATTTATCGATTTTAAAAAAGCTTACGACTCTATTATACGCGCGCGAATGTACTGGATCCTGGAGTTCTTGGGTGTGCCAAGAAAATTGGTTAGACTTATCGAAATTTGCTTAAGCGGCAGTAGGGGAAGAGTACGCGTAAACGGAAGGTTATCTGAAGAGTTTTCGATCCGCGATGGTCTGAAACAGGGCGATGCACTTTCGTGCGTCCTTTTTAACTTAGTTTTAGAATACGTTGTTAGGCAAGTGCAGGCGAATCCGACCGGTGCTACCCTCAATGGGGTAATACAAATTCTTGGATATGCGGATGATCTCGACATACTAGGGGATGATAAAGAAACGGTAGCAAAAAATGCAGAAATCTTGATCACAAAAGCCAAAGATATTGGCTTCGAGGTTAGCGAAACGAAAACAAAATATATGACCGTCGTCAGATCTGAACAAAGTAATCAAGACGGGGATCTAACAGCCGGAAATATGAAATTCGAAAGGGTTAGCGAGTTTAAATACCTCGCGTCAATTATAACTAGCGAAAATAAGATTAAAACGGAAATCAACGCGCGACTGCACGCTGGCAATGGGTGCTATTATGCAGCAAACGCACTGTTAAAATCGCGATTGCTATCTAGAAACATCAAAGTAAGAATCTACAAAACAATAATAATGCCGGTCGTCATGTACGGGTGCGAAACGTGGGCGCTGACGAAAGGAGATGAAAATAGGTTTAGAGTTTTTGAGAATAAAGTACTTAGAAAAATCTATGGTCCAAAAAGGGAGGAAGAGACCGGCGAATGGAGAAAACTGCATAATGATGAGCTGCATGCTCTCTACGGGTCAGCAAATATTAATAGAGTAATGAAAGCGCGTAAACTAAGATGGGCGGGGCATGTAACAAGAATGGGAAATGAAAGAACAGTGGCGCAAGTTTTAAGAGGGAGACCGATTGGTAAGAGACCCTTAGGCAGACCGAGAAACAGATGGGAGAAAAATGTAAGGGATGAATTAAAAGAACTAGGACATGATTACTTAAACTGGATGGAGGATGCACAGGATAGAGATGTGTGGCGGTCTCGGGTAGATGAGGCAATGAACTTTCGAGTTCGAACTGCTAATCTATAATAATAATAATTATTATTATTTATTATCATTTAAACTTTGCAATATTCGAAATGGATGAAAAAATAAAACATAAATAATAAAAAATGAAATCACTTGAAAAAGATGAATATTATTAATCTAATCTTAAAATCCCATATACGTTCCTGAAAGACATAATAAAAAATATTTCGGGACTTCCTTACATGCATGGGTATGTCAGGTGTCATTCGCGAAAACAAAAATCAACCCAAACCTCCTAATAACCCACGAAACTGAATCGTGAAGTCGGGCGAGCTCGGCTCGGCCCGAGCCACAAGTTCGTGCTCGTGCATTTTCGGCTTTACACGAAGCTGGTCTACGCAGCATGTAACAGAGCTGACTCACCGACACGCTAAGTTTGCATGTGTTGCTCCCTGATGGGAAAGTGGTGGGGGCCGAAAAACCCCACGTTCTGAAGATACTGTTTCCACGAGACTACAGGGAAAAACGGCTTGAGTTTTGGCCGCGAGGAGAAACGGTTTAGGCGTCTAAGCCGTTTCTGCCCTTAACGTATTTCAATCCGCTTTCCCTCTGGCGCTCATTCAAACCGTTGTTACGCTGAAGCTTTTCAAATTCGCTTTCGCTCCTCTACTAATTCCACACCGCTTTTACTCTCGGCCCGTCATATACAATTGAGCCAAACTACGTTTTACAAAATTTCGCGACTTTCTTTTTGGCAAAATTATACTTTTTTTAATTTATAATACTAATTTATTTTAATACTTGAATTTACTAATAAATTAATATAATTGTACATAAATGTCGCAAATCAGCGATAATTCAAAACTGTCATTAATGTCGCTTTTACATTTTTTCTGAAAAGCAGGGGTCTTTAAATATTAAAAAAAAAAAAAGAAAAAAAAATTATTCAAGCTATAATTTTACACACTGTCACAATAATCTCAAAGTTTGGCAACAAGAAGAATATATCAAATCTATGTAGTCATGGAACCGTCAGAGCCATTCGATTATTTGAGGTTAAAGGAGATCGGTGTAAACAAATCGTAATTCTTACCGGCATGACTGTTCAATCCTGAGCTGAAACTTCCTTTTTGAGTCGTACCCTGATTGACAGTTAGGAGCTATACATCGATGCCTCCCATTTTTATAACACATTCATCCGTAAATTAATCAAATACGGCAAATAGAAAATAAAGTTATGACATTTCACGAGTTTTTAAATGCAAAATAATAACAGACAACGGGCAGACAGGGCGTCGCAGAGGTGGCGGCAATGTTTCACGACTCGCCGCTCTTCACAAAACTGACACGCGCCTCTAATGCAAAAGCGAAAATCGTGTCACCCCTCTGGACTGAACAAAGTTTTATATAATTTTCAAAACATTCAGGATATAAAATGTATTTAAAATGAGTCTAATAGAATAAAGAAGTTAGATCATTATTGTGAAATAATTGAAAAAAAAGTATTTAAAAGATTCATTGGGACTATATTAGAGATATTTCAGTATTTGTAAAGCACTACATTACATGTACTAGAGAACGGAATTCCGAAAAATTTGGAGCTATTCAGAGAAGGTTCATGCGCAAGTGCTACTGTGCATTTGCAGTCTGTCGCTTTCAAGAGGAATATACTTCCTTATTAATTTGAACCAAAGTCGAAATTTTCATTGTATCGCTGGCGCTGCTACCATTTGGTTTTTCAAAATTTAGAGTTGTAGAGAATAAGAAAATGAAACTGTTTCCCATTCGAATTTTTTTCGCCAAACGTTAATTTTTACTAATAAAAACGAAATATTGAAAAAAAGTATCTCCCCGATTTAATTAAGTTTTAAAAATTAAATCGTTCTAACTCGGCCAAATATTATTGAAATGAGTTCAAATTTCCAAGACATATTCAAAATGCTCTAGCGACGCCTAGGAAATCATGAAAAAGTTAACAAACGCTTTTTGTTCAATAATTTTTGATTGCAAAATGAGGTCAATCGATAATTGTGTTTTTTTGGTTTCTCCGGTAAAAAGTATCTAGGTAACTTCGACATTCAAACAACTTCTAGTGAGTGATTTGTTCGGCAATGTTGAATGAAGTTTTTTGAAAAATCTCATATCGATTAGTTAAAAATTTACTGAGATATTTAGATTTGGAAAATGTACTCGACGTCCGCCCGCGCTGTCAGCTAATGCGTCGTGAGGAATGCTCTGTCAGGCAGCGTTCTCGAAGTTCAGTTTGGATTTTTTATTAATATTTTGGAAGGAGGTAGGAGAGAAATTAGTATATCATAATACAATATGTATAATAAAAGAAGAAGTTATTTTATAGACTATTGTGTAATCCTCGCTTGCACGATGCTATTGTTTACGAGGCGATGAACTCAAAACAAAATAGACAAATTTGCAAGTATGTTGAATGACCACTAAATGACCTTCAGCCTATGTTATCCTAAAAGCAGCCAAAACAATGAATTTCGCTTCAAAATAAAATAGATCATTGTAGTTTTCTCTTAAAAAGTGTTCACCTCGTGAAACATTATTTTAATAAAGTTAATGTAATAATAAGAATTGAGTTCCAAATTTAATTTTCCCATTTTTGTAATGGAAAATGAATAGGTGGGACCTTCCCTGGGAAGAAAATGAACAAGGTCTGAAGAAACTTGGGCTAGAAATATTAAGAAAAAATGTAAAGATGAAGTACGTATAGTGTGTATGTATATTTTGTTTCATTTGACAGTTAAAGGGCATGTGATACTTTACCAGAACAGCAATTTAGTTTCCCACGGGTTTTTCTCTCACAATTTTTACTCTTTCAAAAAATTAGTAGTGTCCAGACGTCCGTGTCCATTTTTTCACGTCTGGGCACAATTACTTTTTTGAAAAATTTAAATTTGTGGAAAAAATCGTGGGAAAGTGAATTGCTTATATGATAAAGTATTAAGTAAGTGTCGTTCTTTCATAGTGTCCCTCAATTAATAATAAATGTAAACAAAAATTCTTCCAATTGAAAGTAAAAATTTGCAATTCATGTCTAAAAATATATTGCGTTTCGAAAAAACTTTCTGTAAAACAATGATTTTTCAAAAAATACGTTATTTTTTATAGTTGACAGACCTACCTTAAAATCAACAGTATCAAGGATCAACACAGTTTACTGATTTCTCTCCTACCTCCTTCAAAATTATTAACAAAAAATCCAAACTGTACTCGAGATCGCTGCCTGACAGAGGAGTCCTCGCGACGCATTAGCCAACAGCGCGGGCAGACGTCGAGCACTTTTTCTGAATCTAAATATCAGTAAATTTTTAACGAATCGATATGAGATTTTCCAAAAAACTTCATTCAACATTGCTGAACAAATCACTCACTGTAAGTTGTTTTAAAGTCGAAGTTACCTAGATACTTTTTACCGGCGAAACCAAGAAAACACAATTATCGATTGACCTCATTTTGCAATTAAAAATTATCAAACAATAAGCGATTGTTAACTTTTTCATGATTTCCTAGGCATTGCTAGAGTATTTTTAATATGTCCTGCAAATATAAATTCATTTTAATAATATTTGGCCGAGTTGAAACGATTTAAGTTTTAAAACTTAATTAAATCGGGGAGAAACTTTTTTTCAATATTTCGTTTTTATTATTAAAAATAAACAATTTAGAAAAAATTTATTTTTCGATTTTGAACATTTTCATTTTTTGAGACGATCGGACAATACTCTTACGCGTTTTCGAGCGTCGAGCTGGTTCTTGCACCCGGCGGGTCAATTACCGAACTAATTATGTACTAAAAATAATGATATGTGCTTTTCAGCCATTCTCAAGAAAAAAGCCTTGAAAAAATCCGCATAGGTCATTAGTATATCTAGGGGGTAAACTCAGTCTTTTTCTCTGTCATTTTCCTGTGGTTGCGAAAAAACGCCAGCAAAAAAATGGCAGACCGGTCATTTTTTTCCTGTCACATCTTTTGGTGAGGGCTCATTGGTGCACACGATAATTTTTGCAACAAAGGAATAATTTACAAGTTTATCACTGACTGTATTTCTGTTGACTGCATTTCTGTGTAGTTTATCGACTGACCAAGCAAGTGTATAAAGTTGAAGTAAATGGCAGAATGCCCAGAGGTAGACCGCCGAAAGAATGGTTAGAATCTGTGAATGAGACGCTAATCCGAAGAGACATTAGAAGCCATAGAAATACAAGAGCTTGCATGAAAAAATGCATTGACGTGAAGGAAGCTAGAGTAGTATGCCAGGACAGAAAAGTGTGGCGACAAATAGTTTGTAAACAAAGTGATAATAGAGTGAATGACGCCTGAAACAAAGACCTTGGACACAAATGGTCCCAAGTGGGGAACCATACATTACAATTTTGTGAGGCTCCTCACTTGGGGTAATCGCTAGAGAGATTGATCAGCAACCTGGGTCGGATCAGTGTTGCGGAATGAACGTGTCATTTGAATAAATAACACGAGAATTCCAGATCAATCTAAAACATCTATACCTAACACGTATATACCTATATACCTTATACCCATATACCAACCTACTCTGTACCTATACACCTGTTCACTATTTTCCAACCGAGCAAGTCTCGCCTACCCCGAAAGGGAAGTGGCTTAATGGTATAATAATAATAACAATAATAATCACGTCTGACATTTAAGGTTAGGTTGAAGCGTTCACAATCGTACACGGGCGACAGCAAATGCGCATGTGCGGAGTGCGATTATGAGCCCAGAATATTCCTACTCTCTATTATGGACTCATAATTGAACTGCCCACATGCGTATTCACAGTCGCTCCTCCTTTTGTGTAAATAGCTACATTCATAAATAAAAAGAGCCTGACTTTCTCACTTTTTATTTTTAAAAAAAGCTTAGGTTTTCTCCTTTAAAAGCTTTGTAAGACATAGCTTTGTAACATAAACTATCCGTGCATGAAGGAGGCAAACTCAGTCCGTTTACCTGAGCGTGAGTTTTTGTAAACACGCTCGCCCTTAAAAAACTCCGCTGCCTCTGTACACACGATATTTTATCCAATTAGAGTATTATGATTTCTGAGTTTCCTCATGAAATTACGTTCCCGGCTTAAGGTTAGTTTAAAGGGACAAACACTACGTAGTGCAGTGTGCGTGGGTTGAAGTAACAAACGCAGATGCACGCGCATTTGCCGCAGACAATAAAGTGCACTTTATCGGCGCCAGTGAAGTACTCCACTAGCAACAACAACCTACTTTGCAGCTCCAAACCACATCCTGTGTGGAAAAATTTTGTGGCAGTTTTGAATCATGCTAAAGCCAGTACAGTTTCTCTCAAGCATGTCTATTCACGCAATACTATCCTGGCGCTACACTTACCGTGTATACATTTTGCTATGGCCCAGACCGGGCCCAGCTCAGGCCAAATCTGGCCCAGATCTGTAAAACGGACCTGGGCCTGATCGGAGCCCGATCGGAGCCAGATATAGCATCCGATCTGGCCACCCGATCAGTACACGACCTGGCCCCGACCAATTTCCCGTTATGAGCAATTTTAGAAATTTATAATTTCTTATAATTTTGTTTATAATAACAATTCTTATAACAAGAAAAATTAATAAAGTGAACTATATTTTTCATTCAAGTACCAAATATTAACACAAATACAAACACAATACATTTTTTAGTCTTTTTGTCTCCGTTCTTTATAATGTCTACCCCATTCCTTGGCGGGAATTTCTTAAAAATAATTCTAATTTTGAGTCGACACGGGTAATTCGCAAAAAGAATCAAAATTCAGGACTAGAACAAGGAATTTTTTGAAAGAATATTAATTCTGAGCTAAAACTGCAAATTTTCGAAAAGAATGAACATTCTGAATTGGAAGAGAGAATTTTTAAAAATAATTCTAATTTCGTTGTAAACGGTTAATTCGCGAAAAGAACTACAATTTTAGACTAAAGCAGGGAATTTTTTAAGAAAATTTTAATTCTGAGTTGAAACGGAATTTTCAAATTTGAATAAATTCTGAGTTGGAACAGGGAGCACTCAAATTTCAACCAATTTTGAGCGATAATTGGATATGTACAAAAAGAGTTAAAATTCTGGACTGTAACAGGGAATTTTTCAAAAGTATTCTAATTCTGTGTTGAAACGGAATTTTCAAAATTGAACAAATTCTCTGTTGCAACAGGAAATATTCAAATTTTAATAAATTGTGTGCTGAAATTCGAAATTTCCAAAAAGAATTAAGAGTCTGGATTGGAACAGGGGAATTTCTTAAAAATAATTCTAATTTTGAGTTGAAACGGGTAATTCGCAAAAAGAATTTAAATTCTGGACTAGAATAAGGAATTTTTTAAAAGAATATTAATTTGGAGCTAAAACTAAAAATTTTCGAAAAGAATTAACATTCTGAATTGGACAAGGGATTTAAAAAAAAATAATTTTAATTTTTCTTGGAAACGGTTAATTCGCGAAAAGAATTACAATTTCAGACTAGAACAGGGAATTGTTGAAGAAAATTTTAATTCTGAGTTGAAACGGAATTTTCCAATTTGAATCAATTCGGAGTTGGAACAGGAAGTACTCAAATTTCAACCAATTTTGAGCTATAATTGGATATTTTCAAAACGAGTTGAAATTCTGGACTGTAACAGGGAATTTTTCAGAAGAATTCTAATTCTGTGTTGAAACGGGGTATTCTCGAAAAGTATTGAAATTTCAAGTTTTTGGAAAATTCCAATTGAAACGCTTTGAAATATGTAACCATTGAAATCTGTTTGAAACAGTAAGCTTAAAATTTTGAATTGAAAAAAATGTTACTGCGCTTCAAATTTTTAAAATCATCAAAATAACTATTTAATTAATAGATACTATCTGAATTATTACCATAAAACTGAAACTACAAGATAAGAATGACTCAACTATGGCCATTTTTCTCTACGAATAATAAATTTAACTCTAAATTTAGCTCTAAAATCTTCGGTAAAATTAAAATAAGAATGAAATAAAGTTTTGAGGTTATGTCGAAGGAAACTGAATTTCTGATACTTACAATCCCGAATATTCATAAGTTAAAGATATGGTACGTAAACTAAGGCCAGACAATTTTCGAAATGGTATAATGCCATCTTTAGAGTTATAGATACTATATTTTTTAATAATTATATCAAAAACAAAACACGTTACTTCGATCTTCTAAAATTCCTGGAACTTGCATTTCGGGTTGCGTTCGACTTTCTTCTGCATCATCTGCATCATTATCTACATAATTTTCAATATATAATCAATAACTTTAATGCAAACTCAAAATATCTTGGGAATATACAATTTATAATAAGTTTTTAAATAAATTTGAAGTTTGAGGTTAGGTTTCGATTCAATCAATACGATTTAACGATTAACTTACCCTCGTTCACATAACGGAAATTGTCTAAAGCATATTGTTTGTTGCATTATATACTTACTCTCAGATAATGAACATGAATTTTATCAACAATAACACACTTCATTTGACAGCAAGGCAATTTCCCTAAATTGGAACTAGGTGGCGTTGCAATACTTAAACCGATCTGGCTCGGGTCTGGGCCATGGAATTATCCCGATCTGGCCCCCACTGCCCTGAATACGACCCTGGTCACCTCTTACTATCCCTTATTGGCACCCCTTGATGCTTGGCACCCGGGGCGGACCGCCCCCGTTGCGCCACGACTGTGGCTGAGTGTGTTAAGGAACGGGACAATGTTACACCAACATAATATGAAGTTACGTCAAAAGTTCGACACTCGGCGTATGTACAAGATTTCCGGAAACTCATTTTTTAATTTTTTAGTGTAAAAAAACATCACGTCCGTCCTAAACTACGACCCAAGCCAGATTTATGTGTAAACATCTTCGGTAAACGTGTACTGAAATTGAAATCTTACACAAAGCAAATAATAACTCACGCGCATGCAGGAGTATACAAATTTATTTTCTCTTACAGGTATGTCATGTCGTCCAAAAGTTTCTGGACATCTATTTTCCAATAGTTTGAACAAGCAACCTAGTTTCAATAATGATAAACTGTAGATTTTCTCTTAATTATTGCATAAAAGGTGATAAAAGTACCCGTTTTATGGGCATAAATGAAAGCCAGTATGTGTTAATTTTATTAGAAGTTGTTTGAAAAGACGTCGAATGTTAATGTTTCCGGAAAATATCAATAAATTCGGAAATAATCAATTCTGGGTTGTCAGGCGTGGCGATTTATCACCATTCTGGCGATTTCCTGCGCTTGTTGGCGACCAATTTTTCAGGTTTGGCGACTGGCTCCTTTAATGGCGATTTTTAATTTGAGTTGGCGATTTTGTGGCGACTAGTGAACAACTTCATGAAAATACACTATTTCGTATTAAAGCACTATTCATACCTCTGTTTGCTGGTAGTGGCAGGCAGCCTGCCTGCAGAAAGTCCATAAGAGCGAAAGAGACAGATAATTCTGATCGTTCTGTATCTCATTCACTCTTGTGGACTTTCTGCAGGCAGGCTGCCCGCCAGTGCCGAAAAAAGAGGTATGTTTTTGAAGTTGTTGGTGATTGAAATCAAGATGTACCGTGCATTCACTTGCCTGACCCCCCGACGCTTGAGCGTTTAGATTTAGAAAAAGACATGTAAATAATTTTGAACATGTTTACACTTTAAATTTTATGATAAATTACATTTTTATAATAAAACAAATGTTCCATATATTGATTTTTTCTTATTTAAATTTAGCGCCATAATTTAATAAATTATACATTGATGGTAGAACTAAGATATATCTGGCATGCGCAGTAGCAACTCCTGTGTATTTTTAGGTTATGTAGCTCCATATGTCGACTTAAAAATACACAGGAATCACTATTGCGCATGCCATAGATATCCGCATTCTTCCATCACTGCGATTGTAAATAATTTTTAATTTACGAATATAATGAGTGAATTTTTATGCTGAGTTTTTATAAAGAATTTTACCATCAATACGATATATAATCTTGTACATAAATATTAAATTATCAGAATAGCTACATGTTGACGACTATAGTTTTAAATTGGCGATTTTCTGGCGATATTAATTCCTAAAGTTGGCGATATCTGGTGATTTCCAACCATAAAAATGGCGCCTTCAACGCTCAGTCATCTGGCCACCCAGAATCAATTTTGTATTATTTTTGGGCTAATTTTGAAGATAATTTTCTGCAAGTCTGTTAGACTACTGTTGTATTAATTTGTTTTAATTCAGTTATGAAAACCTGATTTTATATCAATATTGATAATTCCTTTAAATTAAGCTTAGGTTTTGATTGCATCGATGGAAAAATTCTAGAAATATCTTATCAAGTCACCAAAATAATTAAGAAAATTATCTTTAAAACTAGTGCAAAGAGATTAAAAAATATATTGCTTTCAATTTAAGATTATTAGGCGTATAATTTTATCAGGTTTCGTATAGTAATTGCAAGTAAACTTAGAGATGAATATTTTTAAAACTAGAGTGCTTTTATACAGTATTGAAAAAGATAGGTCTAGAAACTTTTGCATAGTAGTGTATTCCATTCTCTTATAAACTATTATAATGTAGGTATATTCTATTTTTGTACAATTAAAATCTGCCACTTATATCCCGAAAACAATAATTTTCCACGATTTTAAGAAAAATATAATTCTTAAACAAATAATAACACAGGACCACAAAATATTTTGGCTGGACAATGGTTCAAGACTAGTCGTATCATATGTTTTTGGGGTCGCTGAATCCGAATCTGGGCGTGGAATGTTCCTATCGCGTCACAGTTTCTCATAAATCAAGATTTAACTTCAAAATTTATGAATATTTACACTATTCTATCTTCAGCTTCACCCAGGAACAACGACGTGGACGTAATAGGACTATATGTTCCCTTTGGGGTGCTTGATTTGAGTGAGTCCCCTTGCCTCTCACTGTTTGGGGTGCTTGATTTGAGTGAGTTTCCTTGCTTCTCACTGTTCAATGTGCTTGATTTGAGTGAGTTGCCTTGCTTCTCACTGTTTAGGGTGCTTGATTTGAGTGAGTCTCCTTGCCTCTCACTAGTTGGGGTTTATTTATTTTTGAAATTGAACTATAGTTCGACTCTTAACAATAGAATAATAATAAAATTGATTTTATGAGACGATTATGAATCTGTTCATAATTAAATAATTTACAGATTTTTACGTTAAAAATTGAACTATTTTAATTCAAAAGTCTTAGTATTTAATGGAATGTTTGCATCCGATTGAAACTTCTAAATCTTTTTGCAATTTTCAAAAACATTTTGATTAATATGTTCATACTTAAAGCTTTCATTCAATTTCAAATCCTATTCAAATATTGTTGCATTCTAAAATACTCCGTTTCTTAAGCATTCAGTTTGAAAATTTCTAATTAAAAAATTTTTGTTTCAATATTTAACAATATTTGACTGTTTATTCAAAATGAGAAATTATAAATCAAATATTAAAAAATGAACTAAATAAAATTGAATTATTTCAAATAAAATAAACTTTGAATCGTTCGAATTTCAGGGTGCTGAATGTAAACTTTAAAATTTGCATTGTTTAATTTTCTTAAATTTTTAATTTGTAGATGATATTTTAATTTAAAATTTTCCAAGAAACAACTTATAATTACTAAATCGTACTGCATTCAATTTGAAATAGTTTGAAAATGATATCATTTTGAACACTCACAAATTTCTCTGAAAGAACTCTGGACACGCTTTGAGGTTCGCTGTATCTGATATAATAAATTTAAAATAAGAAAGTAAAAATGAAATATTCAAAAATAAACAAATTGAAATTGAATTATTTAAAATAAAATAAGCCTCCAATACTTAAAATTTCAGAGTGCTGAATGCAAACTTAAAAATTTGCATTGTTTCGTTTTTTTTAATTTTTAATTTATAAGTGACATTTTTGAATTTGAATATTTCAATAACAATGTAAAATCCTTTAATTGTAGTGTTTCAACCTAAAGTTGTTTAAAAATGATATAATTTTGAACATTTTAAAAATTTATTGATTCATTCTTCAAACTATTTCATTTCCTAAAACGCATTATCTCCTTTGCCTGCTTAGTCAAGCTTTGTTTATAAAATACCGATGCGGACCGATATCAGTTATCTGGAGGAACACATATGTTTCGCATCTACATCATTATTATTATTACACATCTAAGTACTCAAAAATTATAAGAAAAGTATTGAAAATTGTTTCTTTTTTTCAAATCAGACACAGCATATTTTCCTCCTCTCTGTGAATAATTTACAATTGCTTAAACAATTATTATTCGTTTGAGAGAGAGGAAGAGAGTAAGGTGGGGGGGGGGGGGGGGGGGGGGGAGAGAAGCAAGCCTCCGTTCTGTGGCATGAGACACAGCGCGTGTTTCAGAGGCCTGCGTTACACTTCCTAGTCGTGGTTTCATTTGAATCAAGCGCGACTCCCCATATTGAGGTCTAAGATGTTTACACATCAAAACTTTTTTTTACACTACCGTCGGAAATTGTGCGCACGGCTCTTGTGAGCGTTATTAAAAATCACTTCTGACTTCGAACCACGATATTTCGGTGAAAAAAGAGATAGAGCATTTTTGAAAAACCAGTTGGGAAGCTTATGAAATTCCACGTTTAGTGGTACCCAACAAATGTTTTTTTGACCTTCTGAAATAATACAGCTTTTAGTATCTGAGCTCAATTTTAATCGACGATCACGGTTCTCGGCCGAGAACCGTGAAATTGAGCTCAGATACGATTGAACATTGTTAATCATATCTCGGGTACCCATGAAGATTTTCTAAGTTTTCTTAGCTTAAATTAAAGATAAGATCTCAGGCTTGATGACGTATAATTTTCAGTTTTTCGAAAAAATTTTCCTAGGTCGTGCTAAAAGTTGAAGTTGACGTAGAAAATTTGAAAGAATCTTGAATTTTGTTTTTAAACTTCTAACGTGCTGTATTATTTTCAGAAGGTCGAAAAAATATTTGTTGCGTATCAATAGACGTGGAATTTCATAAACTTTCCAACTATTTGAAAAAAATACCCTATCTCTTTTTTCACCGAAATATCGTGGTTCAAAGTCAGCAGTGATTTTCAATAGCGCTTGTACCATAAAGATTCGGCAGATTACTAGGAATTGGTACTAAGATTTAAAATCCCTTCGCTAGTATTGATATTTCAAAGCGAAAGCGAACTATGGCAGAGTAGTATGCTCAGTGAAATATTTGTTTTGAATTAGAGAAACCTGTCCTTGACATAATTTTTTTCAATTAACTAAAAATAACTTGAAAACAAAGAAAATAATTTCAAATTTAAAGAAAATTTTCATTCGAACAAACAACCATTTCTTTGCAACAAAGAAATTTCTTTGAATCAAAGAAACTTTTTTTTTTGACTGAGAGTTAATGGATATATATATATATATATATTTTTTATTCAAAGAAATTTACTTTAAATCGAAGAGTCTTTTTTCTGAGTTTACGCATTGAATAACAGTATATATACTGAATATTGCGTATGTTTTATGAAATGCATGAGCATAATGAACTTCATCAATTTTTTACGATAAGTAATTTGATTATGCTTCTTGTAAATACACAGAGAGACTTTCTGTTTGAATGAATGATGAAAATGAATAAAAGTTTAGTATACTTGTGTAACAAAATACGGAAAATTGAGGAACTATTTGCGTCATTCATATTAATGTTTGGCTGTTTATTATTTTCATAATAGTCTTAAATACGTTTCAGTAAAAAAATTATTATTTTGAAAACGAAATGTTATCAATCTGTATTTGAAAGATCAATCATACTGAAAACTGATATGGTGCTTACTATGTTATATGAAAATAATTTCATTAGGAAAGAAAATGAATATCATAATCTGTCAAACTTATTCGAAAAATTGACATTATGAATATGAACGTGCCAGGAACCTGTGACCCATTGTAGAAATCAACACCGTAAGGCTTGATTTTTCGTCAAGTGTTCTTGTTACGAGTGACAATTTTTATAATCACTTTTTGAACATGTGCGACTGCTTTTATACTTTCTCTCGAAAACATCTGCGATAATATCTATGAAAAAATTACAACTTAATTTGTTAAGCCTTCAGAGAAATACTTCTGTAAAATCCTAAGCTACTTCATCATATTTTCAGAAATATTTCAAGTTTACGACTTAAGGCGCTTTGTCAGGCTTTATTTTAAGCCCATGTATTAGTTTTGACAAGTTTCTTCCTACAAGGATGGATTGTTCGATGTATTATTTTAATCACATAATCTTAACAACATAATACCCAACAATCTTGTCTCTTTTTTTTGAAAATGGTCTTGTTCTCTCTTTTTTTTTAAATTATCGAAAATTTGCTTCATTCATGCGCCTGCAAGCGAGCAATCCGCCACCGGGAGAGCACCCACAGTGAACCGAAAACAGGTGCTCCGAATCTGAAACGAAATTTATCTTAATTCACCGTGACGGTTTTCGAGGATGCTGAACCCAGGGGGTAGGTCGTAACTCATCCGCCCTTTCCATTGTTACATTCTGACACGATTCGAGCCGCTTGAATGAATTTCATAATTACTAAAAAATGCAGAAATTGAATTTTAATATGCTGCATTAGGTTCATTACATAATTACGAGACGATTAAAAAAAGATCGAAAAAAATTGGTTAAACCGTTCAATTTCTGTTGGGAGTTTTGGTAATTTTGCATTTTGTTTAAGATTACCTTCAATATTGAGAATATCTACTGATTTTCCGAATCCTTTTATTTCATTTTTTTCTCAAATTATATCATTTTCAAATTTATAGACAGTAAGTGATAGTTTTTTCTACAGTCATCTGCAAGTTACACAAGTGGTGATATTTTTCGACGGAGAATTGTCGATCGATATTATTTGTTTTTGTTTGAAATAAATTTTATCAACAAATGCACCTTTTGAACATGCATAGATAGAAAGTGATCCTTTTTTCTTTCTACTCATCTTCAAATTACATAAGTGGTGATATTCAGTTACGAGGAATTGCCAATCGATATTACTTCTTTTAACTATCAATTGTTTCGAAGGCGGCTAGTAATCTAGTGATTTTTTCGGCAAAATGAGTTTTAGGGAAAATGAAATTTCGGACAAGTGAATACCTACCATTTATTTGGTTGAAATTTTATTCTTTAAAAGTTGATTTCAACTCTTTTTAATTAAAAATTCGAATTTTCCCATTGATTTTGGTGGAAAATTCAACTGTTTAGTTAAAATTCATATTTTTTGTTGGAATATTGCTTTATATTCAGAAATATTCAAAAATCTTCGAAAATTTTTTTCAGACTCTTAGGGAAATTATACTAATACCTATAACCTTAAATATAAATAACTTAAAGAATGAATAGTTGTTCGAAATTTTTATTTTGCATTAAAAATTGTCTTTTACGTCTAATTATAATTTGGTTGTAATTTTCTTTTTTTCTCGACTAAAAATCGTTTTTACTTGAAAGTTTATTCGTTTTCTTGAAAATTAATTTTATCAAGTTAAATTCAACCGCTTATTATTTAAAATAATTTTTTTTCGACATAGCAATTATCACATTTTTCGTTGAGAATTACCCTTTTTTGCCTGAAAATAAAACTATTTGGTTGAAAATGTTTTTTTTTTCAAGTTTTAATTTGAAATATTTGAAATGATAGAAAATATCTCGGAATTTTTGTCAAGAATCCTATACAAAAATTATATTTACATAACCTTAAAATGAGCAAAAAAATTTTTTTTAATAAATACTTGTTTGAAATTGTTTATTTGTATAACAAATTACTTTTTGCCTTAAATTATAATTTGGTTCAAATTATTCTTTTTTCTTAACTGTTTTAATCAAAAATTAGAATTTATTCTCATTGAAATAGTCATTATTACATTTCTTGTTGTAAATTGAGCTTTTTTGGTTAAAAATTCATTTTTTTTTGTTTGAAAATTAAACTGTTTAGTTAAAACTTATATTTTTGTTGGAATTTTGATTGACGTGCAGAAATATTATAAAATCTTTGAATATTTTCTTCAGAATGCATCTCTTTCTTCAGTTTCGACCTTCGATAAGTGTATAAAACAGTCTCCGGATGGAAAGGTCATTAGTATAAAAAAGACTTTATTTCATTAAGAAGTGGCAACGTTTCGGACTTGATATAGTCCCTTTTCAAGCCTATTGAAACCAAAAGTTTTTTCAGATTTTATGGAACATTTCCGTGAATGTGGACACACACACATTTCTTTGAACATCCAAAATAGAATTTTTGATAGAAAAACAAGAGAGCTTTATGGAGAGCTCCAAACACAAAAGTCACTTTTGTAATAGTTCAATTTTCAGGCAAAAAGGTTCATTTTCAACGATACACGTGATAATTGCTTTTCCAATGAAAAAAAATTATTTTTAGTGAAAACCCGTTGAATTAAGCTTTAAAAAATGAATTTTCAACAAAATAAATAAACTTTCAAGTAAAAACGATTTTTAGTCAAGAAAGAATTAAAACCAAATTATAATTTAGGACAAAAAATAATTTTTAATACAAATAAAAAATTTCAAATAACTATTTATCTAAAAAAAATTTCTTTGCTCATTTAAAGGTTATATAAATATAATTATCATATAGGATTCTTGACAAAAATTTCGAAATATTTTCTAACATTTGAAATATTTCAAATTAAAACTCGAAAAAAAAAACATTTTCAAACAAAAAAATTAATTTTCAAGAAAATAAATAAACTTTCAAGTAAAAACGATTTTCAGTCAAGGAAAGAGGAAAATTACAACCAAATTATAATTAGACGCAAAAGATAATTTCTAATGCAAAATGAAAATTTCGAATAACTATTCATTCTTTAAGGGTGTTGGTTAACTCCGACTTGGAATTTTTTTTCTATAGGCACGGCACTGACACCATATATAATTTTTCCCAAGTATTTGAGAGCGAAAGAAAGAAAACTTGTCAAATATCCGGGGTTTTGCGAGATCCTCGGATCAACGAAATTTATAGGAATGAAGCCTTTTGCTGAGGGAATAATTATTTTCGCGGAAATGATTAATTTTTCGAAAAGGATAAATCTGCGGATAGCAGAAGACAGCATTTGAACGGCGAGAACCGTTCGCAAATTTATTTTTTTACTCACAATTCTGACATCACAGAAGACGCTTTCCACGTCAAAAAAATCAATCTTGGCAGCCATCTCATCGATTTTAATGAAACGCAGTGTTGTTGTGGTACTTTATGGGTAATGCTTTTTGGCAGGAGGATTTTCAAAAATTTTGAAAATTCTGGGCGTGACGCCATTTTGAAATTTGGGGTGGTTTTTTTTTTTAAATTGTAATATTTCCGACAATTTTTTCGGATTTCAATGAAACTTATAGGCACTTTGTAAAACAAGATGCTGATTTATATAAAATATGAAACAAACAAAAAATTCAAAATTTTCACAAAAAAAAACTCAAAAAAATTTTTTGATTTCATTTTTGACAAATTTTGCTATTTTTGATTTTTGATTTTTTTTTTAAATAATATTCCTTGTTCTTTTATCTTTCATTTCAAAAAAAAACTTGACGGACACTCATCTGGTTCGCGAGTTATGAATATTTAAAGAACGACATTCCAGTCGAATGCTTGAGCTACGCAGCAGCTAGGCGGGTAGTGCAGACATTGTCATTACACAATGTACCGTTGAAACGCTGCAGTCTCAAGCATTCCTGTTTACTTAGTTATTTTTCTCTCTCGCTTAGAATATTTTCGCTTAGGAGCAGATTTTTGTATCTGAAATATTTTTGATGTTGTGTCAGGAGCAGCAGAATATATTTTGCAACGGATTTGATGGCTATTGATCGGTATGAAGGAATGAAATCCTCTCGTACCATCAATTGTCTGAGCTTTCAGAAAACGATCGCTAAGGAATTTCGCATGATTTTCATATTCGCTTGTGGCACAAAAAATGAATTTCACTTTTGGCATAGCGCTGATGGCCCAATCGTACAACAAGGATGCCGTCGTAATCCGATTATCTAGTGGTCTTCGCAGACTCGCTGCTGTAGCTTCGCGCTTTAGTGTTCCAGATAATCCGTCACACGGCCCTTTTCCATGAGAAGTGGCATAAAAATGCCATTCTCCTTTGATTTTGAAGTCTTCTATGAAGTGCGCAAGATTAAGAAAATTAAATTTGTTCTTATATTGCGAACCAGCTCCATCGGTGAAATGTATTAACTTTTCTACGTGATATCGACTTTTTAGTTCTGTGATTACTTTCTTTGAAAACAAATTAACGGCAGTTGCATCGTGGTGAAGGCAATCCGAAATAATCATGAAACTGTCGTGCACTACTTCCCCATTTTCTTTACGGTAAACAACAAAGGGGTGGATCGTTACTTGTGTCTGACACCAGTAGTGATTTTGGATGGCGTTCTGAATTACATTAGTAAAATTTTCACCAAAATCGCATAAAACCAAAAACACTCCTGCTTGAAAGGATTGTTTGGTATCATCAATATATTTACTTTGAACCTTCGCTAGGAAATCATGTTTCAACAGATCAGGTAAATCTTTTGTAATTACATGAACGTATTCGTCGCCGGAGTTTACAATAGTTTCTAACATTGAGCGATCTGTGTTTGTCCATCGTTTGTACGTGACATTATCAATGCAATTTTTGTCAAATAATTCATGTAACTTTTCTGTTACTATTATTATACCAGGGCAATTTTTGCAATAATTTAAAAAGCAATCAGGTTTTGGGTTCTCGCATACCATGGTGCCTAAAATGTCTTTATACGATCCGAGAAAATCATTTCCAGGTTGTGCATCTGCAAGCTCTTTCAGTCGTGCTCCAGCTATCATCAGTTTCATATTTTGATGAATTTTACACACACAAACTGAATGTGTTCCATTACCGCCCGCCAGAATGCATTCCTTTGGTCTTAATCCCGCGAATTTGGAAAACCCAACCTTACAGTCAGGATATCTCTCTTTATAAGCTACGTATAACTCCTTCAAATTTCCCAAGAGTAGTCGTTTCTGTTCATGTACTCGAACTCCATTCTTCTTTACTGACACGTAATCATTTTTTCCAGGCATTTGCCGACTAAAATCGCTGTGGCGATAAAAATTATGAACAAGCGTTTCTGCCTCTTCAGATAGTCTTTTTCCAAGTTTAGGATTAGGAGATGAACCGATTCCATGTTCGGTGTGAATGACTTTTGCCAAACGAGCCATATTATAAGGAACACTAAACGTGTGTTGGATACGCCGAATTTCCCAACTTCTTGGCAACATCGTTAAGAACTGAACTTTTTCTGATTTTTTTGTTGTTTCAGAGATTTTTTCTATCAACTCCTCAACGAGTTCATTCATTTCATTCTCGTTTTTGTTTACAACTTCAAATATTTTCTGCAGCTCAAAGTCTATAGCTTCCCTTATTTCTTGTACCTTTAGTTTTTGGGCTTTTATTGATCTTCGATCCTTCCGATTTTCAATTGGAGGAATTTGCAAAATTTCAAGTATTTTGTTGAGCTTTGCTATTAATTTTTCATCCTCGGAATTCAGATACAAGTCTTCCACTTCTCCAGAAACCACGCCTTCTACTTCATTTTCTGATTCATTGCTGAGGTAATTTTCATTCTGATCTACTGGAGGAAGATCATCAATACGGTTCGGTAAAGAAGAAGGGGGTGGTGCAGAGTTTCCTAAAACAGCTTTTACATTGTGATTGGTTTTTGGGGGATGAAGACGACATGAATTGCATATAAGCTGCCCCTCTTTGGCTTCGTTAATATCTATTCTTTTACAAAGTTCTTTTGTAATTTTGCGAAGTACTGACATATTCAAATTTTTGCAGTGTCTTTTTTTACTAAAAGGATTACAACACCGAGAAAACGGAGCCATTTTACCTACTTTTTATAGTATTTTACAGCTAAGTATTTTTACAGACTTCGATTGAAAGTTTAAAATATAATAACGTATGTTCGATTAAGCCACTTATAAAGTTCATTCGAGAATGCTGTTACTAACTAATAAACTTGTCACTTATGGAAAACACACTGTCAGTGAGAAATTTAAAGGTATATCCAATAACGCTATCAGGTGAGGAAATCAATTTTTTACAGATACTTATTAAAAGCTTAGAGAAACTATTTGTGTACACTACATGTAACTCTATTAATGCTGACTAAGGAATATCGTACTCAACTCTGTCAACAACAATAGTGTCCAAAAAGCATAGCAGAATTGTACATCAGTGTCTGCTTGTACCAAACATTTGTTTATCAACACCGCTGGATTGAGTACACTAGTCCGAGACTGCAGCGTTGCAGCGGTGCATTGTTTAATAACAATGTCTGCACTACCCGCTTAGCTGCTGCGCGGCACAAGCATTCGACTGGAATGCCGCTCTTTAAATATTCATAACTCGCGAACCAGATGAGTGTCCATCAAGTTTTTTTTTGAAATGAAAGATGAAAGAAAAAGGAATATTATTCTAAGAAAAAATAAAAAATTAAAAATAGCGAAATTCGTCAAAAATCGAATCAAAAAATTTGTTTGAGTTTTTTTGTGTGAAAATTTTGAA
This sequence comes from Andricus quercusramuli, assembly GCA_932178445.1. NCBI lineage: Eukaryota > Metazoa > Arthropoda > Insecta > Hymenoptera > Cynipidae > Andricus > Andricus quercusramuli. The sequence continues at coordinate 82,717 of CAKNXH010056884.1, forward strand.
ATTTTTTTTCAATCCATATTTTATATAAAACAGCATCTTGTTTTACAAAATGCCTATAAGTTTCAATGAAATCCGAAAAAAATTGTCGGAAATATTACAATTTAAAAAAATGTCGACCTCAAATTTCAAAATGGCGTCACGACCAGAATTTTCAAAATTTTTGAAAATCCTTTGGCCGAAAAACATTACCCATAAAGTATGACAACAACACTGGGTTTCATTAAAATCGATGAGATGGCTGCCAAGATTGATTTTTTTGACGTGGAAAGCGTCAAATGTTGATGATGGCGAACCTAAATTTCGCGAAATACGTCGCGAAATGGAGAAGAATGTAGAATAAAATTGAGTTGTCCTGTATGTGAGGACATAAGACTGTATTGGTAAGCAGCAAAGCAAACTCGCCAACAGACC